>CM022676.1:16820048-16838225 GCA_012295275.1 Chrysomallon squamiferum
TTACTTATGACTATATTTACTTTTTATTAATTAATTCATGTACTATGGTTCTATTTTTATTTCTTTATTTTTTTTTACTTCATGTTAAAGCTTGTGAATGTTACAATATTATATAGTAATAAATATATGAATGTATTTTATTTTTATTTCCTGACATATGACATACACACTTTCTACAGTTTAAAGGTCCATCTCGCTTAAACAAATAATAATAATCAAATTTGTATTTCCTTTTATTCTTCTTGTTCGTATTTTATAACGACTAGACATACTGCAGGCATGTACGAAATTCCATCTGTTCATATGAAACATCTATCTTATTTACTTAAAAACTATCTTCAGAAAAAGATTAAACCTGCAACAAACATCAAATTATTATTATTATTATTATTATTATTCTTTTTTTAATAATTTTACTTTCCATAAGACTTATTCTTTTTATTTACTTGTTTTTGTTGTTTTGGGTTCTTTTTTTCTGACTGTAATAAATTAATACACTGAGACAATACCTTTCATTTGTAGTTATAATAATACTATTTATTTATTTATTTATATATTTATTTATTTATTTCTAGATGGAGTCCTTTCTGTTAGATTCATTCCTTCAGCTCCAGGAAACACTGTTGAAGGAGAGACTCTAAATGTGACCTGTGTTGCTAATTGTGACTCATCTTGTGTCTACACGTGGAAAAGTGAAGATCGGTATTTGGTCAACAGTTCTCAGTTAACTGTTGGTCCTGTGAGCAGAAATCAGACAGGAGAAACATTTACATGTACAGCAAATAGTTCTGAACGTTCAGGAAGTAACCAGTTCCAGCTTAGAGTTTTTTGTAAGTTCCATTTTCACAGATAAAGATACGACTTTAAATATACAAATAATGTGTCAAAAACAGAATAAATAAAAAAGTAATAATAAAAAACTACCAAAAACAACAACATTAAGATAAATATCGAATCCCCGTTTTTATTTTCATCCCAACAAAATCTGTAAGGTATAGAACTTTTTTTTAAAAATATCTAATTTATTCAGCGATTTCTTCAAAGTTCTCGCTATGTTATACTGGTGTTTATCTACATACGAAAGAAAAACTCAACAAAATAATTTAAAAATAAAATGTTATACATTTAGTGAGTAAAGTTTAAAAACATTTACAAGTTTTCTCTCGCATACACTTCCAAGCCACAAGTTTCATGTATATTAAGATTTTTTCACTAACAATGATATCTTTTTTTGATCATATTTTAAATTATATTGCATTTTTCTTTATTCTGGTTTGAAATTCTAACATTTTTAAATCCAGAACTGCCTACAAAATATGTTTTAGTGACTGCTTTAAAGTGTAATTATGATTATTTTTTATTTTGTATTACTTTACTTATTTATTTGTTTATTTATTTTTTAGTATTTATTATAATTATTATTTCTTAAAGCTCATTATTATTATTATTATTATTATTATTATTGATTCGTTTAATCGTATTTGTAGAGTGGTAAGCAAAATTCTATCTTAACAGAATAATTAAAAATGAACTGGAGAAACGTGTCTGACTAGATATTGCTGTAGATGTGCTGACACTGTTTACCTATCGTGTTGTCAGTACTTGTATTAGAAACTTCAGCCTGATTTTATTTTAGCTACATACAGTGGAACATCGGGTTACGAACTTAATCCGTTCCAGAACTCGGTTCTTAAAGAGAATTGTACGTAAACCGAAGCAATGTCAGAGACACGAACGCCACTCTTATGTTTTGCAATTAATTCCTTCTTATCCTCTACTGTGATATATTTGTAATTTCCATTAGCATTATAGCTTTCACGTTTTGTTTTGTTGGGCATTATAGGGTATGAAAAGAATAAAAGACATAAAAACAGCAACACTTTAAAAAAAGTGACCGTACAATTTCAGTGCAAAATATATTGAACTGCAACTGCATATCGAACACTAAAGGCCCTAATTTATGAATCGTATTTGCTGAAGGGCATGGCTATAATCCTTTCTTTGGCTTCGGTTTTGACGTAAGCATCTATTCTTATCTTTACTGGATGTTGAGGTAAAAAGAAGGCTTGTCGTGGCGGGTCGCTGTGGTTCGTATCTCGTAAACCGAGACAAAATTTGCCCAAGATCATGATTCTTTATCCGAATTATTCGTGCTTCGAGACGTTCGTAACCCGATGTTCCACTAAAACAAACAAACAAAAGTTATTTTTTTTTAGTGGAACATCGGTTAACAAAAGTTAAAGTGCTGCAGACAATGTTTATGTTTCCACAACATACTCATATACAGAATTGCTTTTCGAGTAAAACAACTGACATTTTGTGTACTAGTTATCGGGAAATGATACTGAATATTAAATTACTAGTGTTTGACTTGATTCACTTGCAGATCAAACGTCAGTGATTTTATATGCAGTAAATGTTTTCTGTCGTTGCAGACCTAACTTCTATTACATCGCAATTATTGTGCGCTATCTTGTACTTCTGGATGCAAATTTATTGCATTGATGAATTATTTTTAGTGATAATAATGGAGTGTTAACGATCGTATCTTGTTTTCAGTGAGTGTTTATAAGCAGACCTGAAACAAAGCAAAGATGCAATTTCATTAGCATGTTTCTTTAATCACATTTTTCAAGAACCATCTTCAAATGAGAAATTTGAATAAGTTAATGGTTTCCTTTTCCATCATAGAGTGCTTATCCAGCTACGTTCAGGTACATTAAATATGTAACCAATATCAAATTTAGTCGTCATTATTTTTTAAATTCTGTTTTCGATAACATTTATTGTTTTTTAATTACATACTTACTTATATATCTTGTTCTTAGTCATGACATATTTTAACTCTAAGATTCACTTTTGGAGATATATTGACGTATTTTTTCGACTCCCTTGCAGCTTTACCGTTCAAACAGAAACCAAAAGATTCATCCTAATGTTTCTAAATGTGCATTTCATTTGCTCTTGTAATGATACACGTTATTCCGTTCCTTTTTTCTTTCTTTCTTTCTTTCATTTTTTCAAATACAAAAATATATATATACATATATATATTTGTAGATGCAACCCTTTCTGTTGCATTCATACCTTCAGCTCCAGGAAACATTGTTGAAGGAGAAACTCTAAATGTCACCTGTGTTTCTAATTGTGACTCATCTTGTGTCTACACGTGGAGAAGTGAAGATCGGTATTTGGTCAACAGCTCTCAGTTAACTGTTGGTCCTGTTAGCAGAAATCAGACTGGACAAACATTTACATGTACAGCAAAAAGATATGGATATTCAGGAAGTAACCAGTTCCAGCTTAGAGTTCTTTGTAAGTTCCAGATTCACAGATACAATTACAACTTCAAATACGCATGAACGCACGCACACATGTCAATCACAGAAAACAAACAAACATTAAGAAAAATATTAAATGCCAGCTTTGCAGTTCTTGTTCATATCCGCTCTTCTTGTGTTACGTGAAAGCCTGATAATGATATATAAGAATATCAAAAATTAGCATACTTTATACAGCGATTACTTCATCATTTCTTCACATTTTCAATATCTCACTCGCAACACAATTGTAATTTAGTACACACAGTTTTAGAATTCTTTGCTGTTACTCATTCGTAGTAAAACAGTTATTGTAGCTTCTCAACTTTATAAACACCTTTTCTTTTCTTTATCTCGTTTTGACAGATACACACTTCCCAACCAAAGAGCTTCATCTATAATAAGAATCTGTCATTCACAATAATGTATTTTTTTTTTTATGTATCATATGTAAATTATATTGTAGCTTTTCTTCATTCTGGACTCAATTTCTAAAATTATCCAGTCAAAAACTCGGATGACTCTTAAATTGTTAAAAACAGTTAAAACTGCATGAGGAGTCTCTTTGATCTTTCGCTTTAGTGAACTTTTCAAATATCTGAGAGCTATCAAGATTTCGAAACTTCATTACATGTTCGGTTTCTTCTTTTGTTTTACTTGTTCCAAAATAAGCGAAATTCTTGTCATCCTTAATAGAAAACTTCAGAGTCTACTGGAGAAAGGTGTAAGAGTAGATGTTCTTGTAGATGAGCTGACACTGTTACCTTCTCATTACAGTACTTGTGTGAAAAAGTTAAAACTGGTTTTCTTTTAGCTACATACAAATAAACAATTCTTTATAAATATCGTTCCTACTTTAAATCAATATAAATAATATTTATCTTTTCTGGTTTTATTTTGTGTTAATTCGAATGTACTGGTAAATGACTCGTTTCATCTTGCAGCTCAATCGTCAGTGATTTCACGTGTAGTACATGTGTTGTATTATTGCAGACCGAACTTCTATCACATCTTTGACGTTAAACTCGAATTCTACAAAGTTAACAGTTGATGAGCTGACTCCCATGACTCTGAGATGTGAAGTTGACAGTAATCCAGCATCTCACATCAAACTGTTAAACAGATCTCAGATTATACGTGAAGTGTACAGCTCCAAGTCAGTGGAGTACAGCTGGAATGAAGCTGGATGTCTGGATACAGGATTTTACATTTGTGAAGCAGGAAACAACATCAAGTCTGATGTCAGTCAAAGCGTGCAGCTCGTTGTTAAATGTAACGTCTATTTTAACACATTACATTATCAGTAATAACAAAATAAGCAACGTACACACTCGTGTGCAAGTATATACATACATGCATACATGTACGCAGAGACGCACAGACAAACACTCATAATCCGACACGCTCAGACACACACACGCTCGCATCCACACTGTTTTCTTTCTTCTTCTGATATGGTCAGGTTTATCAACGTTTATTAGCTTGACTGTCTTTTTGCCTACAAGGTCAACCCAGGATTCCTTCTAGTGTGAACGTACAGAGAATCAGCTCTTCTGCCATCTCAGTGACTTGGACAGAGGAATTTAACGGCGGCTTCGTGCAGACATTCATAGTGCAGTACAGAGAAATCACGTCAGCACACTGGATCAACGTCACAGAGAAATTTCTAGAACGTGGTCTCCATACAACCCACACAACAGTAATAGCATCTCTGAAAAGAAACACGAAATATGTTGTGAGGATTTTGGCTTATAACAAATACGGAGATAAAGGTTTTACAGATGAGAAAGATATTTTGATGACAGGTACGCATATTAATAATGAGGTAACACGCACTTCAATAAAGTTATGTATCATAGCATTTCATTTGTTCACAGTCTCGATAGGACCGGAAAACAGTTTTATAGCTTATTTTACCATGAACGTTTTAGAAATCGCAATTATTGTGCGCTATCTTGTACTTCTGGATGCAAATTTATTGCATAGATGAATTATTTTTAGTGATAATAATGGAGTGTTAACGATCGTATCTTGTTTTCAGTGAGTGTTTATAAGCAGACCTGAAACAAAGCAAAGATGCAATTTCATTAGCATGTTTCTTTAATCACATTTTTCAAGAACCATCTTCAAATGAGAAATTTGAATAAGTTAATGGTTTCCTTTTCCATCATAGAGTGCTTATCCAGCTACGTTCAGGTACATTAAATATGTAACCAATATCAAATTTAGTCGTCATTATTTTTTAAATTCTGTTTTCGATAACATTTATTGTTTTTTAATTACATACTTATATATCTTGTTCTTAGTCATGACATATTTTAACTCTAAGATTCACTTTTGGAGATATATTGACGTATTTTTTCGACTCCCTTGCAGCTTTACCGTTCAAACAGAAACCAAAAGATTCATCCTAATGTTTCTAAATGTGCATTTCATTTGCTCTTGTAATGATACACGTTATTCCGTTCCTTTTTTCTTTCTTTCTTTCTTTCATTTTTTCAAATACAAAAATATATATATACATATATATATTTGTAGATGCAACCCTTTCTGTTGCATTCATACCTTCAGCTCCAGGAAACATTGTTGAAGGAGAAACTCTAAATGTCACCTGTGTTTCTAATTGTGACTCATCTTGTGTCTACACGTGGAGAAGTGAAGATCGGTATTTGGTCAACAGCTCTCAGTTAACTGTTGGTCCTGTTAGCAGAAATCAGACTGGACAAACATTTACATGTACAGCAAAAAGATATGGATATTCAGGAAGTAACCAGTTCCAGCTTAGAGTTCTTTGTAAGTTCCAGATTCACAGATACAATTACAACTTCAAATACGCATGAACGCACGCACACATGTCAATCACAGAAAACAAACAAACATTAAGAAAAATATTAAATGCCAGCTTTGCAGTTCTTGTTCATATCCGCTCTTCTTGTGTTACGTGAAAGCCTGATAATGATATATAAGAATATCAAAAATTAGCATACTTTATACAGCGATTACTTCATCATTTCTTCACATTTTCAATATCTCACTCGCAACACAATTGTAATTTAGTACACACAGTTTTAGAATTCTTTGCTGTTACTCATTCGTAGTAAAACAGTTATTGTAGCTTCTCAACTTTATAAACACCTTTTCTTTTCTTTATCTCGTTTTGACAGATACACACTTCCCAACCAAAGAGCTTCATCTATAATAAGAATCTGTCATTCACAATAATGTATTTTTTTTTTTTATGTATCATATGTAAATTATATTGTAGCTTTTCTTCATTCTGGACTCAATTTCTAAAATTATCCAGTCAAAAACTCGGATGACTCTTAAATTGTTAAAAACAGTTAAAACTGCATGAGGAGTCTCTTTGATCTTTCGCTTTAGTGAACTTTTCAAATATCTGAGAGCTATCAAGATTTCGAAACTTCATTACATGTTCGGTTTCTTCTTTTGTTTTACTTGTTCCAAAATAAGCGAAATTCTTGTCATCCTTAATAGAAAACTTCAGAGTCTACTGGAGAAAGGTGTAAGAGTAGATGTTCTTGTAGATGAGCTGACACTGTTACCTTCTCATTACAGTACTTGTGTGAAAAAGTTAAAACTGGTTTTCTTTTAGCTACATACAAATAAACAATTCTTTATAAATATCGTTCCTACTTTAAATCAATATAAATAATATTTATCTTTTCTGGTTTTATTTTGTGTTAATTCGAATGTACTGGTAAATGACTCGTTTCATCTTGCAGCTCAATCGTCAGTGATTTCACGTGTAGTACATGTGTTGTATTATTGCAGACCGAACTTCTATTACATCTTTGACGTTAAACTCGAATTCTACAAAGTTAACAGTTGATGAGCTGACTCCCATGACTCTGAGATGTGAAGTTGACAGTAATCCAGCATCTCACATCAAACTGTTAAACAGATCTCAGATTCTACGTGAAGTGTACAGCTCCAAGTCAGTGGAGTACAGCTGGAATGAAGCTGGATGTCTGGATACAGGATTTTACATTTGTGAAGCAGGAAACAACATCAAGTCTGATGTCAGTCAAAGCGTGCAGCTCGTTGTTAAATGTAACGTCTATTTTTAACACATTACATTATCAGTAATAACAAAATAAGCAACGTACACACTCGTGTGCAAGTATATACATACATGCATACATGTACGCAGAGACGCACAGACAAACACTCATAATCCGACACGCTCAGACACACACACGCTCGTATCCACACTGTTTTCTTTCTTCTTCTGATATGGTCAGGTTTATCAACGTTTATTAGCTTGACTGTCTTTTTGCCTACAAGGTCAACCCAGGATTCCTTCTAGTGTGAACGTACAGAGAATCAGCTCTTCTGCCATCTCAGTGACTTGGACAGAGGAATTTAACGGCGGCTTCGTGCAGACATTCATAGTGCAGTACAGAGAAATCACGTCAGCACACTGGATCAACGTCACAGAGAAATTTCTAGAACGTGGTCTCCATACAACCCACACAACAGTAATAGCATCTCTGAAAAGAAACACGAAATATGTTGTGAGGATTTTGGCTTATAACAAATACGGAGATAAAGGTTTTACAGATGAGAAAGATATTTTGATGACAGGTACGCATATTAATAATGAGGTAACACGCACTTCAATAAAGTTATGTATCATAGCATTTCATTTTGTTCACAGTCTCGATAGGACCGGAAAACAGTTTTATAGCTTATTTTACCATGAACGTTTTAGAAATCGCAATTATTGTGCGCTATCTTGTACTTCTGGATGCAAATTTATTGCATAGATGAATTATTTTTAGTGATAATAATGGAGTGTTAACGATCGTATCTTGTTTTCAGTGAGTGTTTATAAGCAGACCTGAAACAAAGCAAAGATGCAATTTCATTAGCATGTTTCTTTAATCACATTTTTCAAGAACCATCTTCAAATGAGAAATTTGAATAAGTTAATGGTTTCCTTTTCCATCATAGAGTGCTTATCCAGCTACGTTCAGGTACATTAAATATGTAACCAATATCAAATTTAGTCGTCATTATTTTTTAAATTCTGTTTTCGATAACATTTATTGTTTTTTAATTACATACTTATATATCTTGTTCTTAGTCATGACATATTTTAACTCTAAGATTCACTTTTGGAGATATATTGACGTATTTTTTTCGACTCCCTTGCAGCTTTACCGTTCAAACAGAAACCAAAAGATTCATCCTAATGTTTCTAAATGTGCATTTCATTTGCTCTTGTAATGATACACGTTATTCCGTTCCTTTTTTCTTTCTTTCTTTCTTTCATTTTTTCAAATAAAAAAATATATATATATATATATATTTGTAGATGCAACCCTTTCTGTTGCATTCATACCTTCAGCTCCAGGAAACATTGTTGAAGGAGAAACTCTAAATGTGACCTGTGTTGCTGATTGTGACTCATCTTGTGTCTACACGTGGAGAAGTGAAGATCGGTATTTGGTCAACAGCTCTCAGTTAACTGTTGGTCCTGTTAGCAGAAATCAGACTGGACAAACATTTACATGTACAGCAAAAAGATATGGATATTCAGGAAGTAACCAGTTCCAGCTTAGAGTTCTTTGTAAGTTCCAGATTCACAGATACAATTACAACTTCAAATACGCATGAACGCACGCACACATGTCAATCACAGAAAACAAACAAACATTAAGAAAAATATTAAATGCCAGCTTTGCAGTTCTTGTTCATATCCGCTCTTCTTGTGTTACGTGAAAGCCTGATAATGATATATAAGAATATCAAAAATTAGCATAATTTATACAGCGATTACTTCATCATTTCTTCACATTTTCAATATCTCACTCGCAACACAATTGTAATTTAGTACACACAGTTTTAGAATTCTTTGCTATTACTCATTCGTAGTAAAACAGTTATTGTAGCTTCTCAACTTTATAAACACCTTTTCTTTTCTTTATCTCGTTTTGACAGATACACACTTCCCAACCAAAGAGCTTCATCTATAATAAGAATCTGTCATTCACAATAATGTATTTTTTTTTTTATGTATCATATGTAAATTATATTGTAGCTTTTCTTCATTCTGGACTCAATTTCTAAAATTATCCAGTCAAAAACTCGGATGACTCTTAAATTGTTAAAAACAGTTAAAACTGCATGAGGAGTCTCTTTCATCTTTCGCTTTACTGAACTTTTCAAATATCTGAGAGCTATCAAGATTTCGTTTTGAAACTTCATTACATGTTCTGTTTCTTCTTTTGTTTTACTTGTTCCATAATAAGCGAAATTCTTGTCATCCTTAATAGAAAACTTCAGAGTCTACTGGAGAAAGGTGTAAGAGTAGATGTTCTTGTAGATGAGCTGACACTGTTACCTTCTCATTACAGTACTTGTGTGAAAAAGTTAAAACTGGTTTTCTTTTTAGCTACATACAAATAAACAATTCTTTATAAATATCGTTCCTACTTTAAATCAATATAAATAATATTTATCTTTTCTGGTTTTATTTTGTGTTAATTCGAATGTACTGGTAAATGACTCGTTTCATCTTGCAGCTCAATCGTCAGTGATTTCACGTGTAGTACATGTGTTGTATTATTGCAGACCGAACTTCTATCACATCTTTGACGTTAAACTCGAATTCTACAAAGTTAACAGTTGATGAGCTGACTCCCATGACTCTGAGATGTGAAGTTGACAGTAATCCAGCATCTCACATCAAACTGTTAAACAGATCTCAGATTCTACGTGAAGTGTACAGCTCCAAGTCAGTGGAGTACAGCTGGAATGAAGCTGGATGTCTGGATACAGGATTTTACATTTGTGAAGCAGGAAACAACATCAAGTCTGATGTCAGTCAAAGCGTGCAGCTCGTTGTTAAATGTAACGTCTATTTTTAACACATTACATTATCAGTAATAACAAAATAAGCAACGTACACACTCGTGTGCAAGTATATACATACATGCATACATGTACGCAGAGACGCACAGACAAACACTCATAATCCGACACGCTCAGACACACACACGCTCGTATCCACACTGTTTTCTTTCTTCTTCTGATATGGTCAGGTTTATCAACGTTTATTAGCTTGACTGTCTTTTTGCCTACAAGGTCAACCCAGGATTCCTTCTAGTGTGAACGTACAGAGAATCAGCTCTTCTGCCATCTCAGTGACTTGGACAGAGGAATTTAACGGCGGCTTCGTGCAGACATTCATAGTGCAGTACAGAGAAATCACGTCAGCACACTGGATCAACGTCACAGAGAAATTTCTAGAACGTGGTCTCCATACAACCCACACAACAGTAATAGCATCTCTGAAAAGAAACACGAAATATGTTGTGAGGATTTTGGCTTATAACAAATACGGAGATAAAGGTTTTACAGATGAGAAAGATATTTTGATGACAGGTACGCATATTAATAATGAGGTAACACGCACTTCAATAAAGTTATGTATCATAGCATTTCATTTGTTCACAGTCTCGATAGGACCGGAAAACAGTTTTATAGCTTATTTTACCATGAACGTTTTAGAAATCGCAATTATTGTGCGCTATCTTGTACTTCTGGATGCAAATTTATTGCATAGATGAATTATTTTTAGTGATAATAATGGAGTGTTAACGATCGTATCTTGTTTTCAGTGAGTGTTTATAAGCAGACCTGAAACAAAGCAAAGATGCAATTTCATTAGCATGTTTCTTTAATCACATTTTTCAAGAACCATCTTCAAATGAGAAATTTGAATAAGTTAATGGTTTCCTTTTCCATCATAGAGTGCTTATCCAGCTACGTTCAGGTACATTAAATATGTAACCAATATCAAATTTAGTCGTCATTATTTTTTAAATTCTGTTTTCGATAACATTTATTGTTTTTTAATTACATACTTATATATCTTGTTCTTAGTCATGACATATTTTAACTCTAAGATTCACTTTTGGAGATATATTGACGTATTTTTTTCGACTCCTTGCAGCTTTTACCGTTCAAACAGAAACCAAAAGATTCATCCTAATGTTTCTAAATGTACATTTCATTTGCTCTTGTAATGATACACGTTATTCCGTTCCTTTTTTCTTTCTTTCTTTCTTTCATTTTTTCAAATAAAAATAAAGAAATATATATATATATTTGTAGATGCAACCCTTTCTGTTGCATTCATACCTTCAGCTCCAGGAAACATTGTTGAAGGAGAAACTTTAAATGTGACCTGTGTTGCTAATTGTGACTCATCTTGTGTCTACACGTGGAGAAGTGAAGATCGGTATTTGGTCAACAGTTCTCAGTTAACTGTTGGTCCTGTGAGCAGAAATCAGACAGGACAAACATTTACATGTACAGCAAAAAGCTATGGATATTCAGGAAGTAACCAGTTCCAGCTTAGAGTTCTTTGTAAGTTCCAGATTCACAGATAAAATTACAACTTCAAATACGCATGAACGCACGCACACATGTCAATCACAGAAAACAAACAAACATTAAGAAAACTATTAAATGCCAGCTTTGCAGTTCTTGTTCATATCCGCTCTTCTTGTGTTACGTGAAAGCCTGATAATGATATATAAGAATATCAGAAATTAGCATAATTTACACAGCGATTACTTCATCATTTCTTCACATTTTCAATATCTCACTCGCAACACAATTGTAATTTAGTACACACAGTTTTAGAATTCTTTGCTATTACTCATTCGTAGTAAAACAGTTATTGTAGCTTCTCAACTTTATAAACACCTTTTCTTTTCTTTATCTCGTTTTGACAGATACACACTTCCCAACCAAAGAGCTTCATCTATAATAAGAATCTGTCATTCACAATAATGTATTTTTTTTATGTATCATATGTAAATTATATTGTAGCTTTTCTTCATTCTGGACTCAATTTCTAAAATTATCCAGTCAAAAACTCGGATGACTCTTAAATTGTTAAAAACAGTTAAAACTGCATGAGGAGTCTCTTTCATCTTTCGCTTTACTGAACTTTTCAAATATCTGAGAGCTATCAAGATTTCGTTTTGAAACTTCATTACATGTTCTGTTTCTTCTTTTGTTTTACTTGTTCCATAATAAGCGAAATTCTTGTCATCCTTAATAGAAAACTTCAGAGTCTACTGGAGAAAGGTGTAAGAGTAGATGAGCTGACACTGTTACCTTCTCATTACAGTACTTGTGTGAAAAAGTTAAAACTGGTTTTCTTTTAGCTACATACAAATAAACAATTCTTTATAAATATCGTTCCTACTTTAAATCAATATAAATAATATTTATCTTTTTCTGGTTTTATTTTGTGTTAATTCGAATGTACTGGTAAATGACTCGTTTCATCTTGCAGCTCAATCGTCAGTGATTTCACGTGTAGTACATGTGTTGTATTATTGCAGACCGAACTTCTATCACATCTTTGACGTTAAACTCGAATTCTACAAAGTTAACAGTTGATGAGCTGACTCCCATGACTCTGAGATGTGAAGTTGACAGTAATCCAGCATCTCACATCAAACTGTTAAACAGATCTCAGATTCTACGTGAAGTGTACAGCTCCAAGTCAGTGGAGTACAGCTGGAATGAAGCTGGATGTCTGGATACAGGATTTTACATTTGTGAAGCAGGAAACAACATCAAGTCTGATGTCAGTCAAAGCGTGCAGCTCGTTGTTAAATGTAACGTCTATTTTAACACATTACATTATCAGTAATAACAAAATAAGCAACGTACACACTCGTGTGCAAGTATATACATACATGCATACATGTACGCAGAGACGCACAGACAAACACTCATAATCCGACACGCTCAGACACACACACGCTCGTATCCACACTGTTTTCTTTCTTCTTCTGATATGGTCAGGTTTATCAACGTTTATTAGCTTGACTGTCTTTTTGCCTACAAGGTCAACCCAGGATTCCTTCTAGTGTGAACGTACAGAGAATCAGCTCTTCTGCCATCTCAGTGACTTGGACAGAGGAATTTAACGGCGGCTTCGTGCAGACATTCATAGTGCAGTACAGAGAAATCATGTCAGCACACTGGATCAACGTCACAGAGAAATTTCTAGAACGTGGTCTCCATACAACCCACACAACAGTAATAGCATCTCTGAAAAGAAACACGAAATATGTTGTGAGGATTTTGGCTTATAACAAATACGGAGATAAAGGTTTTACAGATGAGAAAGATATTTTGATGACAGGTACGCATATTAATAATGAGGTAACACGCACTTCAATAAAGTTATGTATCATAGCATTTTATTTGTTCACAGTCTCGATAGGACTGGAAAACAGTTTTATAGCTTATTTTACCATGAACGTTTTAGAAATCACAATTATTGTGCGCTATCTTGTACTTCTGGATGCAAATTTATTGCATAGATGAATTATTTTTAGTGATAATAATGGAGTGTTAACGATCGTATCTTGTTTTCAGTGAGTGTTTATAAGCAGACCTGAAACAAAGCAAAGATGCAATTTCATTAGCATGTTTCTTTAATCACATTTTTCAAGAACCATCTTCAAATGAGAAATTTGAATACATTAATAGTTTCCTTTTCCATCATAGAGTGCTTATCCAGCTACGTTCAGGTACATTAAATATGTAACCAATATCAAATTTAGTCGTCATTATTTTTTAAATTCTGTTTTCGATAACATTTATTGTTTTTTAATTACATACTTACTTATATATCTTGTTCTTAGTCATGACATATTTTAACTCTAAGATTCACTTTTGGAGATATATTGACGTATTTTTTCGACTCCCTTGCAGCTTTACCGTTCAAACAGAAACCAAAAGATTCATCCTAATGTTTCTAAATGTACATTTCATTTGCTCTTGTAATGATACACGTTATTCCGTTCCTTTTTTCTTTCTTTCTTTCTTTCATTTTTTCAAATAAAAATAAAGAAATATATATATATATTTGTAGATGCAACCCTTTCTGTTGCATTCATACCTTCAGCTCCAGGAAACATTGTTGAAGGAGAAACTTTAAATGTGACCTGTGTTGCTAATTGTGACTCATCTTGTGTCTACACGTGGAGAAGTGAAGATCGGTATTTGGTCAACAGTTCTCAGTTAACTGTTGGTCCTGTGAGCAGAAATCAGACAGGACAAACATTTACATGTACAGCAAAAAGCTATGGATATTCAGGAAGTAACCAGTTCCAGCTTAGAGTTCTTTGTAAGTTCCAGATTCACAGATAAAATTACAACTTCAAATACGCATGAACGCACGCACACATGTCAATCACAGAAAACAAACAAACATTAAGAAAACTATTAAATGCCAGCTTTGCAGTTCTTGTTCATATCCGCTCTTCTTGTGTTACGTGAAAGCCTGATAATGATATATAAGAATATCAGAAATTAGCATAATTTATACAGCGATTACTTCATCATTTCTTCACATTTTCAATATCTCACTCGCAACACAATTGTAATTTAGTACACACAGTTTTAGAATTCTTTGCTATTACTCATTCGTAGTAAAACAGTTATTGTAGCTTCTCAACTTTATAAACACCTTTTCTTTTCTTTATCTCGTTTTGACAGATATACACTTCCCAACCAAAGAGCTTCATCTATAATAAGAATCTGTCATTCACAATAATGTATTTTTTTTTTATGTATAATATGTAAATTATATTGTAGCTTTTCTTCATTCTGGACTCAATTTCTAAAATTATCCAGTCAAAAACTCGGATGACTCTTAAATTGTTAAAAACAGTTAAAACTGCATGAGGAGTCTCTTTCATCTTTCGCTTTACTGAACTTTTCAAATATCTGAGAGCTATCAAGATTTCGTTTTGAAACTTCATTACATGTTCTGTTTCTTCTTTTGTTTTACTTGTTCCATAATAAGCGAAATTCTTGTCATCCTTAATAGAAAACTTCAGAGTCTACTGGAGAAAGGTGTAAGAGTAGATGTTCTTGTAGATGAGCTGACACTGTTACCTTCTCATTACAGTACTTGTGTGAAAAAGTTAAAACTGGTTTTCTTTTAGCTACATACAAATAAACAATTCTTTATAAATATCGTTCCTACTTTAAATCAATATAAATAATATTTATCTTTTCTGGTTTTATTTTGTGTTAATTCGAATGTACTGGTAAATGACTCGTTTCATCTTGCAGCTCAATCGTCAGTGATTTCACGTGTAGTACATGTGTTGTATTATTGCAGACCGAACTTCTATCACATCTTTGACGTTAAACTCGAATTCTACAAAGTTAACAGTTGATGAGCTGACTCCCATGACTCTGAGATGTGAAGTTGACAGTAATCCAGCATCTCACATCAAACTGTTAAACAGATCTCAGATTCTACGTGAAGTGTACAGCTCCAAGTCAGTGGAGTACAGCTGGAATGAAGCTGGATGTCTGGATACAGGATTTTACATTTGTGAAGCAGGAAACAACATCAAGTCTGATGTCAGTCAAAGCGTGCAGCTCGTTGTTAAATGTAACGTCTATTTTTAACACATTACATTATCAGTAATAACAAAATAAGCAACGTACACACTCGTGTGCAAGTATATACATACATGCATACATGTACGCAGAGACGCACAGACAAACACTCATAATCCGACACGCTCAGACACACACACGCTCGTATCCACACTGTTTTCTTTCTTCTTCTGATATGGTCAGGTTTATCAACGTTTATTAGCTTGACTGTCTTTTTTGCCTACAAGGTCAACCCAGGATTCCTTCTAGTGTGAACGTACAGAGAATCAGCTCTTCTGCCATCTCAGTGACTTGGACAGAGGAATTTAACGGCGGCTTCGTGCAGACATTCATAGTGCAGTACAGAGAAATCACGTCAGCACACTGGATCAACGTCACAGAGAAATTTCTAGAACGTGGTCTCCATACAACCCACACAACAGTAATAGCATCTCTGAAAAGAAACACGAAATATTTTGTGAGGATTTTGGCTTATAACAAATACGGAGATAAAGGTTTTACAGATGAGAAAGATATTTTGATGACAGGTACGCATATTAATAATGAGGTAACACGCACTTCAATAAAGTTATGTATCATAGCATTTCATTTGTTCACAGTCTCGATAGGACTGGAAAACAGTTTTATAGCTTATTTTACCATGAACGTTTTAGAAATCACAATTATTGTGCGCTATCTTGTACTTCTGGATGCAAATTTATTGCATAGATGAATTATTTTTAGTGATAATAATGGAGTGTTAACGATCGTATCTTGTTTTCAGTGAGTGTTTATAAGCAGACCTGAAACAAAGCAAAGATGCAATTTCATTAGCATGTTTCTTTAATCACATTTTTCAAGAACCATCTTCAAATGAGAAATTTGAATAAGTTAATGGTTTCCTTTTCCATCATAGAGTGCTTATCCAGCTACGTTCAGGTACATTAAATATGTAACCAATATCAAATTTAGTCGTCATTATTTTTTAAATTCTGTTTTCGATAACATTTATTGTTTTTAATTACATACTTACTTATATATCTTGTTCTTAGTCATGACATATTTTAACTCTAAGATTCACTTTTGGAGATATATTGACGTATTTTTCGACTCCCTTGCAGCTTTTACCGTTCAAACAGAAACCAAAAGATTCATCCTAATGTTTCTAAATGTACATTTCATTTGCTCTTGTAATGATACACGTTATTCCGTTCCTTTTTTCTTTCTTTCTTTCTTTCATTTTTTCAAATAAAAATAAAGAAATATATATATATATTTGTAGATGCAACCCTTTCTGTTGCATTCATACCTTCAGCTCCAGGAAACATTGTTGAAGGAGAAACTTTAAATGTGACCTGTGTTGCTAATTGTGACTCATCTTGTGTCTACACGTGGAGAAGTGAAGATCGGTATTTGGTCAACAGTTCTCAGTTAACTGTTGGTCCTGTGAGCAGAAATCAGACAGGACAAACATTTACATGTACAGCAAAAGCTATGGATATTCAGGAAGTAACCAGTTCCAGCTTAGAGTTCTTTGTAAGTTCCAGATTCACAGATAAAATTACAACTTCAAATACGCATGAACGCACGCACACATGTCAATCACAGAAAACAAACAAACATTAAGAAAAATATTAAATGCCAGCTTTGCAGTTCTTGTTCATATCCGCTCTTCTTGTGTTACGTGAAAGCCTGATAATGATATATAAGAATATCAGAAATTAGCATAATTTACACAGCGATTACTTCATCATTTCTTCACATTTTCAATATCTCACTCGCAACACAATTGTAATTTAGTACACACAGTTTTAGAATTCTTTGCTATTACTCATTCGTAGTAAAACAGTTATTGTAGCTTCTCAACTTTATAAACACCTTTTCTTTTCTTTATCTCGTTTTGACAGATACACACTTCCCAACCAAAGAGCTTCATCTATAATAAGAATCTGTCATTCACAATAATGTATTTTTTTTTTTATGTATAATATGTAAATTATATTGTAGCTTTTCTTCATTCTGGACTCAATTTCTAAAATTATCCAGTCAAAAACTCGGATGACTCTTAAATTGTTAAAAACAGTTAAAACTGCATGAGGAGTCTCTTTCATCTTTCGCTTTACTGAACTTTTCAAATATATCTGAGAGCTATCAAGATTTCGTTTTGAAACTTCATTACATGTTCTGTTTCTTCTTTTGTTTTACTTGTTCCATAATAAAGCGAAATTCTTGTCATCCTTAATAGAAAACTTCAGAGTCTACTGGAGAAAGGTGTAAGAGTAGATGTTCTTGTAGATGAGCTGACACTGTTACCTTCTCATTACAGTACTTGTGAAAAAGTTAAAACTGGTTTTCTTTAGCTACATAAAAATAATTTTAAATATGTTCCATTTAAATCAAT
>CM022676.1:16838425-16869009 GCA_012295275.1 Chrysomallon squamiferum
CATTCAAGCACTAATAAAGCTAAACTTAAATATTTGACACATTAATAACTTTTAATTAATGTACTGATAAAGTTGAATTGTCTGGTCCTGTTAATCATTATAATTGTCAATTATGCATAATATTTACTCTTTACAATAATAAAAGCAGATTGTTATTTCTGAAAAGAAAATAGCTTTATCACTAATTTCTATTCTGACTTTGGATTTGCTAAATTAAAATACTGAGAAAAAGAAAAACATATGTATTTTAAGCACATAACTTAGATGTAAAGAAGTATCCAATGGTGGAAGAAATTAAATATGTTTGGAAAATTGAAAAAAAAACGCATCGGTGTAAATTATTATTTACTTAATTACATATTAACCATGGCTGTGTCAGTTCATATTGAAACCTTTCAGTAATATTATTATTATTATTCTGTTTTCATTAAAATAACTATAATTAATATTCTTGATAATGACACAGATGATCGATGTTGGTATCTACAACAACGCCAAAGATATGAGGGTATCTGTATTATACTTTAAGATATATCTTTGTAAATGAAAATTATCATATTTCTGTATGTACGGTTTTCTTTCTGAATAATTTACACTGTTATAATTGACTGATCATATATAAATATATTAAATTTTCAGTACCTGTACGATTAGTGAATGGAAGAGGAATACCAACACAAGGTCGAGTTGAGATTCAAGTGAACGGGACGTGGGGAACAATCTGTGATGATTATTTTGATGAGAAAGATGCTTCTGTTTTATGTTACATGTTAGGATTTAGTCGGTACTTTGTTTATTATATTTTTATTTATTTATTTTTGCTGTTTAATGAAACAAAATAAGTAAGTCATTTTACAGACGTAGTAGATTCATATTTACTCACAACCACAAGATAATTAATTGTTGTTCAAATACATTATGCAGGAAATTCCTCTTGATGGGATGTTCAACATTTCAAATATGTTTGTAAGAAACATAGATAACTGTAGTAGTCGTAGTATTAGTAGTAGTAGAGGTAGTAGTAAATGTATATAATGCTGTTGATTATATTTACACTAGTTTAATGGCATTATTATATCAAACATTGTCCATTAAAATTGTTGCGAAATAATTTAGAAAATAAACATATTCTCCCGAAAACCTTACAACTAGATGCACGTCTGTTGAACACTTTTCCAAGGAATGTTCCATAATATTTATTTTACTCTACTTTTCATTCATTGCATTACTCATTTAATAATAATAATAATAATAAGAAGAAGAAGAAGAAGAAGAAGAAGAAGAAGAAGAAGGAGAAGAAGAAGAAGAAGAAGAAGAAGAAGAAGAAGAAGAAGAAGAAGAAGAAGAACAAAGACAAAAAATAGCAGTAATGAGGATGAAGAATCGCATTTCACTTAGGATATTTAAACTATCTTTTCAGTATCAACGCTTTCTTACAGTAAACATTGTTGGAATCACATAGAAAGTAATAACTTTCTTCTCAAAACTTTGAGACTAAAATGAGATGTGTTGATTATGTTTAGTAAACCTTGTTGTATAATACTCATTTCACTGTACATATTATTCATTTCTTTTGAAGCTTTAATGCAGCGTCATATGAAAGTGCTCGATTTGGAGAAGGAACTGGACGAATATGGGTTGATGATCTGAGATGTGATGGAGATGAAGACAGTGTTGAAAAGTGTTCATTTCCTGGCTGGGGAAATCACAACTGTGATCACTCAGAGGATGCTGGAATCAGTTGTCAATGTTAGTTTTCATGTAACATTTTTTTTTTTTATTTTACTTTATTTCTTTGTGTATCAGTAACAAACTGTTTTAACTTGTTGGCATCAAAATTATCATGCATGTGTTTAATGGTGTTGTGCTGAAGTCTGTATCTATCTTTATTTGCCTTTAGTAATAATTGAACCCCCCAAACAAATTCATAATATAGGATTGAGAACAATAGTCAACTAAAAAGCTAGGTTTAAAATAACATGAATTCACATGATATATTAATAATGCAATTTTTAGTACTTATTAGTTACTTTTCTTGTTTGTTGGTTTGTTTAGTTTTTTCTATTGGTTTCCTTGTTTGACAGTTTGATTATTTGTAATTCATGTTAGACTTATTATAGGCATCAAAGCTTAACATGAACTACTACGATGGTTATAACTCATGAATCTCATTAGTGAAACTGAAAAGATTATTGTTTTTGACTTGCATATAAATAGAAAAATAAAGTCGATCGTCGATGAAGCAGCTTGTACGAAGTTTTCAGAAGATATATACTTAGAAGAGTATTAATCGATACTACTAAATCGATTTTCTCAAGTAGAAGTAAACATGGAGAGTTACTGAAAACAAACATCAGAAAAAACTTAATAATAGTAATAATAATAACGATAATAATAATAATAATAGTAATAATAGCAACAAAAAACTAATAATAATAATAGTACTGTTAAACAAATTTAAACACCAGCCTTCCTTCAGAATGTAATGAAATTTGAAGGAATCAACTATCGTCATGGTTTTGTAAAAATAGCATATGTAAACCAGAACTTACGTCTGGAATGTTTATACTATTTTTGTTATAATTTCAGTATCTATCAGACTAGTCAATGGTGGAGGCATTCTAACACAGGGTCGAGTTGAGATCAAACTCAACGATACATGGGGAACTGTCTGTGGTGACAAATTTGACAACAAAGACGCAGGCTTTATCTGTACAGTCTTAGGGTTCAGTCAGTAAGAATGTTTTACTTTCAGTTAAACTGTTCAATTGATAAACAGTTGTAAAATATGAGCATATTTCTATTTACGCCATACAAAATAAGATAAAATCTGAATAATCGCATAGTACACGCTGATCAATATTTCTACTAACCTAGATCAGAAAACTCAGTTTCTATTTTCTAAATCCTAGATTCAACGCAAAGACGTATAAGAACGCTCACTTTGGAGAAGGAACAGGACCAGTGTGGGTTGATGATGTTAACTGTGTTAAACATCACAATGGAGTGAATCACTGTTCTTTCTATGACTGGGGTAAACAGAACTGTAGTCACAAACAGGATTTGGGAATCAGCTGCTTGCAACAAGGCTTGTTATTTTTGTTAATTGTGTTGTTGTTGAATGTTTTGATGTATAAAACATATTTTATTATTATAAAGTGTACTTAAATTAAAGACAGAACATTTAGCATTAAATGTATAATGAAAAATGGAATAACCACTTAGTGTGACAGTAATAATCATTACGTAGTTCTACAAAGACAAAATTAATTTGGAACCGGACCGTTTCACAATACAAAGGAAATTCTGAAAAGTGGTCAAATTATCACTATCACAATTTCAGTTGTCATCTACAAGTATAAATGTGAGCATACACACGCACACACACAAACACACATACTCACACAAACACACACACACCGGCTCGCACAAGAAACCACACTCGTATGTATGTATTTGTAAAAAAGTGGATGGTGGATTTTGTATCAAGATATTTGTAGAAACAAATATGCTTTGTGTTGTGATCGTTTCTTAAATTGATTTCAGTTTCTATTCGATTGGTCAATGGAGGAGGAACTGCAACAAGAGGCAGACTTGAAATAGAAAACAACGGGACATGGGGAACTGTCTGTGATAATGAATTTGACGACAGAGATGCTGCTGTCATCTGCAACATGGTGGGCTTTAGTCGGTAAATAAATATTTTACTACATCATCATTTTTATTATTATTATTTATTTATAGCAGTAGAATGTTATATGCTTAATATATACATCTTTTTTAACCATTTTCATTACTTAAACGATTATAATACATTCATGTAAAATTCGAATTATATGAAATAATATTATTGTGGTTTCCTGTTTAAGTTGCATGTGATACTGGCAATTACATTGCTGCGCATTATGTTATTGTTATATATACATCTTACACCATTAAATTGTTATTGGTTGTTGTACAATAATACAAATTTCAACTTCGGAAAATTCAACTCTAAAATTAGTGTACATTCTATTAATACATTTGTGATGAAAAAGTACAGATTCGAAAAGAAGTGAATTGTGAATTATTTTTTAAATCGTATTAAGGAATATTTACAGAAAAATGATGTGCGTATAAATTATTTGTTTTCGATTATTCGCCAATTTATTTATTTTTTATTTTATTTTATTTTTTTTAAAGACTGGTCCCTTAATAACATCAGGAAGCCTTATTATTCTTCTTATATTATTGTTATTATTATTATTATTATTATTATTATTATTATTATTATTATTATTATTATTATTATTGTTATTGTTATTATATTGATTTATTGATTTATTGATTATGTAATCTAATTGTTTACATTAATTTCAGTTTTGAAGCCAAATCCTACAGATCATCTCAGTTTGGACAAGGCAGTGGACCTATTTGGCTTGATGGACTTGACTGTAAGGGAGATGAAGAAGGTGTAGACTATTGTTCATTCTCTTCTTGGGGTGAAAACAACTGCAGTCATAATCAAGACGTGGGAATCAGCTGTTTGAGTCAATGTAAGAACTGAGATATAGAATTAGAAGAAAATTAATGACAACAAAATATTTAGTGAACAGACGAAAAGCGGGCCATGTAGGAAATGTAAGAAAACAAATCTGAAGACTTATGTTAATCAGGTTCTCGTGTCTGTTCTTGTAATTGATGTATTTTCTATGTGTGACGACATCATGGTTCATATCATAATAAGAAAATGTAAAGAAATGGTTAAAAACATATTGTATCGGAGACGACATTCTCCTTTTTCTTATGTAACACTTAAGAATGATATAAGCTATGTGTGACGGTAACAGTAGTATTCTGTTTAATACATAATCGCTGTTAGATTTCCTCAGAAATTATATAAGCTATAAGTGAGGTGTAGTTTTGTGGACAAAACGGCAGCTGCATATCTACTAAAGTTCCAAAGAGTCTCGGAACCACTCTCATGATCCGTGTACGATGAGCGTTCGATCCGTTTATATCAGTTCAAATAAAGCGTTCCTAATAAGTAGACCTTCTTCAATTAGCATTCAATAGAAAAATAACAACGACGCGGTAAAAATAGTTGGCGAAATTCGTGAAGGGATTATAACTAAGGTTTTCGGTGACTGTCCAGTTACAGAGGATGGTAGTTTTATTCCTCAGAGATGTAAGATAATTAAGCGTAGACGAAAAGTAAGCTTTAAAATAATTACAATTTGATAGAGAGCAGAGAGAGAGAGAGAGAGAGAGAGAGAGAGAGAGAGAGAGAGAGAGAGAGAGAGAGAGAGAGAGAGAGAGAGAGAGAGAGAGAGAGAGAGAGAGAGAGAGAGAGAGAGAGAGAGAGAGAGAGAGAGATATACAGAGAGAGAGAGAGAGAGAGAGAGAGAGAGAGAGAGAGAGAGAGAGAGAGAGAGAGAGAGAGAGAGAGAGAGAGAGAGAGAGAGAGAGAGAGAGAGAGAGAGAGAGGAGAGGAGCGGGCAATAGAGCAGGAACTTGAGTTAAGATTACAAGAGAAAGATATCAGACATTCATCAACAGGTAGACATTTAACATAGCAGCAGCATACTGATCAGTACCAATATTTGAAGATGGACACATTGATACTTTTATTCCGGCTATTCGAGCAAATAGCCAAAGAGTTCGACTGGCGTGAAAGAAACTGGGTATTCTTGGCATGCAATTAAATATCTGAGTAGCCACAGTTCTATACAATGTAAGCTGGTTAAGGCGGTTGTCTTACGAATATACGAATTGCGTCCATAAGCATACCGGTTCACGTACAGTGAATTGAAGAAACCTGAAAATCATATAAAGCTGGATTATTTGATAAATGGCTAGCATCACAAAGGACTGAGTTTTAGGAAGGCTTACGGCAATTGTTAGTACTACAGGATCTTAAATATGGGTTACCGGTTAATATTGCACTTTTAATTAGAGAACACGGGTTTACATATAAAATACAGCATGGGGCGTTCGTTGCTGATGATTTCATGTTAATTAATGAAACTCAGTCAGGGCAGGGGAATTTCAGTCGTCATGGGGAAACAACGAAATTTCGGTTGGGATTTCTGCATAATGCTAATCACATGTGTTAGTCAAGTGGTCAGGCGAGAATTATCTTTGGTGGTCAGAAACAGGATAAGTCAGCAGTATCTGACATTACAATTCCATATACGGCTCATACGCGTATAGGCTTTTCCATTAGATATAGATAATCATATTTTATACGTTATGCTATTTGAATTTCTATATACATTCCTTGTGGAGTTAAGTTATTTATATAGTTCATGATAACGTTATTGAATGTCCAGATGTTTATTATTTAGCATACTAATGTGTTGCGTGCATCACTTCAAAGCTAGTCTTTCTTCAGTCAGAACATGTCACTGGACTTAGAAACTGAAAATGAGGCGTCCCTCGCGTAACATGCATCTGTATACACTGGTCTGTATTAGAATCAGCTACGTATTTTGATACTTGTTCACTGGATATCTCCCTTCTGTGTCTGAAATCCTTCAGAAAACTTTGGAGAGGATCGTGGCAATAGCTGTAGCTATTATCCAGCTTCGCTCTTGAATAAGTAACATATGCCATTATGTGTGATCTTTTCTTCTAATGACAAGAGCTCAAAGGATGATATGTGAACCCACATTAACATTAAAGGATAACATATTAATATCCACTGGCTTCTTGGCTCAGTTTTAACATACCATAATAGTTGTCGAAATTTTACCAGTACCGTAATATTCTAAACTAAATGAAGGTTAGTAGGTGTATAGGATGTTGAGGAAATCAGGATATGGAATAGGTTTCATAATGTAGGCTTGCTATTTAGTCTCATGTTGAAATTTCTGTTCAAATGAGGAAACATAATCAAGATGATATATCGCAGTGAGACATGTCAGGATAGTTCAGAAATGTTCATCCTTTTGAACTCACATATTTGGTATGTTGAGCAAAAATGTGAAGATTAGTTTGGTCTAACTTGTTCCAATCTATATGTGAGAGAATCATGGTTTATCGGCTTGATGATACGGTGAACTGCTCGTTTTCTTACACTTGACTGCACTGTGACATGCAGCATTCTGATATTCAGACCATTGTCTGGTGGGACTCTGTTTAACACGAATGACACATTACAGGATCGATGAAACACAACAAAAAAAACAACAACTAAGAAATAAAACAAACAAAAACAATAAAATAACCCCCAAAAAAAAAAAAAAAAAAAAACGAAAACAATAACAAACACACAAAACAAAAAAGAAACAAAGCGTTAAGGTGAATGTCAGGAGTTCTGCTTTTCATCCACAGTATCTTTGAAAGCAATACAACGTGTTGTTTTATCTGTTATCACAAAATTTGTTTCTTCCAATAAATTTTGTAAGAAATTGCAAAAGCAGCTTGTGACAATTATTAAATGTTCTATCTTTAAATGTATTATTATTATTTTCGATCAGACCACTGACAATTTCTATTATTAATGCCAGAATAGAGCTATTGTCACAAAACGCCTGTATATCACAATTTATTATTTATTTGACAATTTCATTTATTAATGCCAAAATAAATACGAATTATCTCATACTATTGACCATAGCGATTGTAAAACAAGGATAGTACTACTTAACAGATAAAAAGTCATATGTCTGTGAACGGGTGTATCTGTATATATTTAAATATTAGAAACATTGGTTTTCGATATGTATAGCAATACTAGAGATAGAGCGACATCTTTATCTTCCTCAACTGTAATTGTATTACTGAATATATTTTACATAATTTTCTTTACAGGGGAAAAATCATATGTGAGTATATACATATTTGTTTGTTATTTTCTTTGTTGTTGTTCTTTGTTAAACAAATCATACCATTGTTAGTTACAGATCATATTTAGCATGTTATTATTTCAGTACCAGTACGGTTAGCGAATGGAGGAGGAATACCAACACAAGGTCGAGTTGAGATTCAAGTAAACGGGACGTGGGGAACAATTTGTGATGATGATTTTGATGAGAAAGATGCTTCTGTTTTATGTCACATGTTAGGATTCAGTCGGTAATTGCTTCATTTATTTACATATTTACTCACTTTCTTACTTAGTTTGTGCACAATAATATTTTATATAATTGTAATTTATTTGAATTTTCTGACAATGAAAGTTAGTGATGATGTGTCCGTGAAATACTTTTCGAGAGAATCGTTAATAATAATAATAACAATAATAAGAAGAAGAACAATTGCTATGAGAAGAAGATAAAAAAAAAAAAAACGACAGCAGGTAGAACAAAATGTAATAGAAATAGTAATTTCTAGTAATGATGATATTGAGCGTTATAGGAATTAAAATCAAGTCATGTTCGAATAATCAGATTTCGCTGGCGATATTTTGACTATCCTTTTGGTAGCAAAGCATGCATATTAAACATAGTTGAACTCACTTAGAAAGTAACAAATGTCTTCTGAAAACGTCAGGACTACGAGAAGATCTGTGAAGGCGTTTTGCCAACCATATTGAATAATATTAATTTTACTGTACATATTATTCATTTTACAGTTAATATTAATTTTATTTAAGGTTTAATGCTACATCATACACTTTTGCTCACTTTGGACAAGGAACTGGACAAATATGGGTTGATGATCTGAGATGTGATGGAGATGAAGACAATGTTGAAAAGTGTTCATTTCCTGGCTGGGGAAAACACAACTGTTATCACTTTCAGGATGCTGGAATCAGCTGTCAGTGTGAGTTTTCATGTAACTTTTTATTTTATTTTATTTTATTTACCTGTTTATTAGTTACAAAACGTGTTCCATGTTGTCCAAAATGATATATTTAAACATTTAATTCTGTAATCATCAGCTTCTCACAAAATAGTTTTACTTTTTTCATCCACAAGTTTATTTTCGAACTTTCTAATCACCATCTTACATTTTGTGTTTGATTTAGTTTTAGGATGGGGAATCCTTACACTCAAATGTCAGTATCCATTAGATGTCTCTAGTAGCAATTGGATACATTATGTTAGGTGATTCAAGATTTTCTTTACTTATGACTATCTTTAGTTTTTATTAATTAATTACATTATTTATATGTATTGTGGTTCTACTTTTATTCCTCTGTTTATTTTAACTTCATGTTAGAGTCTGTGAATGTCACAACATTATATAGTAATGAATATATGAATGTATTTTATTTTTATTTTCCTGATATATGTTGTACATACTTTCTGCTGTTTAAATGTCCATCTCGCTTAAACAAATAATACTAATCACATTTGTCTATCCTTTTATTCTTCTTGGCTGTATTTTATAACGGCTGGCTATACAGCAGAGCTGTACGAACTTTCATCGGTTCATATGAAAAAGATATCTCATTTACTTAAAAGCTATCTTCAGATACATTAAACCTGAAACAAACATCAAATTTAATCATTATTTTTGTTTTCTAATTTTACTTTCCATAATAATTATTCTTTTAATTCACTTGTTTGTTTTTTTGTTGATTTTTGTCCGACTGTAATAAATTAATACACTGATACCATACCTTTCATTTGCTGTTATAATGATACTATTTATTTGTTTCTTGATTTCTTTATTTCGTTATTTATTTATTTATAGACGGACCCCTTTCTGTTAGATTCATTCCTTCAGCTCCTGGAAACATTGTTGAAGGAGAGACTCTAAATGTAGGCTGTGTTGCTAATTGTGACTCATCTTGTGTCTACACGTGGAGAAGTGAAGATCGGTATTTGGTCAACAGCTCTCAGTTAACTGTTGGTCCTGTGAGCAGAAATCAGACAGGAAAAACATTTACATGTACAGCAAGTAGTTCTGAACGTTCAGCAAGTAACCACTTCCAGCTTAGAGTTCTTTGTAAGTTCCAGATTACAAAAATAAAGTGTAAAAAAAAACACGAAAAATCATTTTCAATTTTAACCGAATAATTCAAAATGAACTGCAGAAACGTGTATGACCAGATCCTGTTGTAGATGTGCTGACACTGTTTACCTGTGGTGTTGTCAGTACTTGTATGAAAAACTTCAGTCTCATTTTATTTTAGCTACACACAGTGGAACATCGGATTACGAATTTATTTCGGTCCAGAACTCGGTTCGTACACCGAAGCAATGTCATCACACGAACGCCACTCTTATGTCTTGCAACTATTTCCTCCTTACCTCTACTGTGATATATTTATAATTTCCACCAGCATTATGGCTTTCACGTTTTTTTTGGGGTTTTTTTGTGTGGGCAGAATAGGGTATAATAAAAATTATACACACAAAAGCATCAACACTTTTTAAAAAATACGACCGCACAATCTCAGTCGAAAAGCTATTGAACTGCAACTGCATATCGAAGACTAAAAACCCTGATTTATGATTCACATTTGCTGTAGCGTATGCCTATAATTCTTACTTTGACTTCGGTTTTGAAGTAAGCCTCTATTCTTATCTTTACTAGGTGTTGAGGTCAAAAGAAAACTTGTCTCGGCAGGTCGCTGTAGTTCGTATCTCGTCAATGGACACAAAAACTACCCAAGATCACAATTCCTAATCCGAATTATTCGTGCTTCGGGGCG
This sequence comes from Chrysomallon squamiferum, assembly GCA_012295275.1. Taxonomy (NCBI): domain Eukaryota; kingdom Metazoa; phylum Mollusca; class Gastropoda; order Neomphalida; family Peltospiridae; genus Chrysomallon; species Chrysomallon squamiferum. The sequence continues at coordinate 16,849,014 of CM022676.1, forward strand.
TTCGTAACCCGAGATTCCACTAAAAAAAAAAAATTATTTATAAATATCGTTCATACATTAAGTGATAATGAAAATATTTGCTTTAGTTGTTTTCCTGCGTCTAATTAACTAGTATGAGAAAATAAAAGTTAAAGTGTTGCAGACAATGTTTATGTTACCACAGCATGCACAGATACAGAATCGCTTTTAGAACAAAAACAACTGACACTCTGTGTACTTGTTATCGATAGATGATACTGAACATTAAATTACTAGTGTTTGACTGGTTTCACTTGCAGATCAAACGTCAGTGAATTTACATGCAGTAAATGTTTTCTATCATTGCAGACCAAACTTCTATTACATCTTTCACGTTGAACTCGAAGTCTACACATATAACAGTTGATAAGCGCACTCCCATGACTCTGAGATGTGAAGTTGACAGTAATCCAGCATCTCACATCAAACTGTTAAACAACTCACACATTCTGCGTGAAGTGAACAACTCCAAGTCAGTGGAGTACAGCTGGAATGAAGCTGGATGTCTGGATACAGGATTTTATACTTGTGAAGCAGGAAACAACATCAAGTTTGATGTCAGTCAAAGCGTGCAGCTTATTGGTAAATGTAACTGTTTTGTTAACACAAATTAGAATATCAGTAATAACAAAAATAACAACTTTACACAGACACAGACACAGTAACATACACACACATACATTCATGCGGGCGCATATTTTTCTGTCTTATTCAAGTATGGTGATGTTTATCAACGCTAATTAACCTGACTGTGTTTTTGCCTACAAGGTCCACCGATGATTCCTTCCAATGTGAACATAAAGATAATCAGCTCTTCAGCCATCTCAGTGTCTTGGACAGAGGAATTTAACTGCGGCTTCGTGCAAACATTCATAGTACAGTACAGAGAAAGTACGTCAACAGAGTGGAACAACGTCACAGAGAAATTTCTAGAACGTGGTCTACATACAATCCATACAACAGTTATAACATCTCTGAAATCAGACACGAAGTATCTTGTGAGGATCTTGGCTTACAACAAATACGGAGTTAAAGGTTTTAGTGATGAAAGGGATATAATGATGGCAGGCACGTATACCAATAATTAGATAACATACATTTATTTACTGTTATGTATTATAATCATCTCATTTGTTTACATTCTTGCAACAGTGGTAACATTTACATTATTCATTTTTGTTAAAAGCAGTAATTATTTGATTTGATTGTGTACATTTGAAAACAAATTGTGATGTATGTTAATAGTTAATAGTAATAATGGTGGTAATACTTTATACTTTTTGTTGATTTTCAAATATAGTGCACATCGTATGGCTTTATTTGTTTGTAGTACATTTTTAACTGAGAAACCGTTTTTTTTTTTCTTTTGTTGTTGTTGTTTCTTTTTTTCCTTAACCGTCTTATGTTTGAAAACAAACTGTTCAAGCGGTATTGGATATAAATCGTGTTAATAAAAATAATTATGATATTCTAGTAATAATGGTTTAAATTGTGGTAACACCGTGAGATGTTGGAGAACAAAATTAAACAAGAACAATAATAAATAAATAAATAAATAAATAAATGCATTTATTTTCTTCCTTATATCTGTTGTATTTTAAACCTTTATTTTCATTATCAAACACTACTAGTTTTTATGGTATATCTGTATTCAAATGAACAAGTGTTGTTTCAGATGATGCATCAAATATAAGCTTGACAGCAGTTGCTGTTGGATCTGGATCAGCGATTCTCGTTTTAATTCTTCTTACTACTGCAACTATTTTCATATGCCGTAGACTGAAAACAGGTTGGTACTGTTTGTTTGTTTGTCATTGTTTGTGTGCAAGTGTGTGTGAGTGTGTGTGTGTGTGTGTGAGAGAGAGATAGAGAGAGAGAGAGAGAGAGAGAGAGAGAGAGAGAGAGAGAGAGAGAGAGAGAGAGAGAGAGAGATCGGGAAATGAGTATCAGTTAAACAATTGTAGATACAAAAAAAAAAAAAAATAAAAAAAATAAATAAAAACAGCAAAAAACCATTATGGCTAAAGACAACTAAATTAATTATATTATATGCAATTTCATCACCATCATAATTATTAATATTAGTATTAATAATAAAATAAAAGGTGATTTTAACAATTACCGTTATTTAATATAAACGAATACTGTGATACTTCTTACCAGGTCAGCTCATTTTATTAATTGTTTCTTTGTTTTGCTTTTATTTTGGTATATTTTTTTTCAATTCATTTGCTTTTCTTTTTTAGGAAATGCAACAGACGAGGATATTCATGAAACAAGGTGATACTAACTCGTAGAATAGATGTATATGGCTTATTATTTTTGTAACAATGTGCATGTTGATGTATGTGTGTGTTCCCACAAACAGTGATTTCATTGTTGCTCATAAATGTACGAGCATATGTATTATGCAAACGAAACGTTATCGATATATTGATAAAACATCGTAACCTACTTTAATGATGATTATATTCTAATGTTAAAGGTTTATGTTTTCAAGCGGTTATTTTTGTATTGAAATTAAATATTTGATTTTAAATGACATCCAAAGTTCAGAGGTTTTATAATCAGAGAACCTTTAACGTAATTACTTTCCCACTAATGTCTCAAATATTTATCTGTCTTCCCCTCTGGTTTATTGACGATCAAGGCTGAGCTGACATATCGCTGGTCTGGACGTAGGTTCTCAGTGTCAGTTGTGTTAATGAATTGCACTGTTTACGAGGTATATTAAATGTACCGATTCATTAATATTTCTTTCTCTGAAGTGAGAAAACTGATCCTGAATGATGCAAAATGTGTTACACTAATATCCGTGATAAAAATCTTCTGTAATGGTGATCTAGGAGTAGGGAATCTTTATTACGTGACGTTTGCTGCTTTCAAACTCGAAGCTTGAGACACAGTATTCTTTGAAAAAGTCACTGAATGTATCCATCGCTAGTTAGATACAGGTTTTTTATTCACAGTCCACCGTTATATTATTCAGTATTTTAATTAACTTGAAAGTTTATTCAGTTAGTTATTTTTTATGGTCTTTCTTTTTTTTCTTTTCTTTTTTTTACGTTTTCTTTTTTTTCCTTTATGTGTATATATATATATACACCTATTTTGTTTCGTTAAACTAAAACTTTAGTATTCTAATTATTATTAATTTTTGTATTATTGCCCTTGTTGTTCTTTTTGTTATTATTATTATTATTATTATTATTGTTGTTATTATTATTGTTATTATTATTATTATTATTATTATTGTTATTATTATTATTATTATTATTTTGTTATTATTATTGTTATTATTATTATTATTATTATTATTATTATTATTATTATTATCATTATTACCCATAAATCATTTAACTGTTATGCATGAGTAATTATATTAATAAAACTGAACAATCAACTCTATTAAAACTTGTGTCTCTTTTGAATTATAGCAACGCTTCAGAACTGCAGTCTTCAACATACACCAATCTTGTTTTTGAACCGGGTAAGTGCAAAATGTACTAAAGGTTTTATTCGAAGGTGTTATTTAAATTCTAAGCGTTCAGTTCGCGTTAAGACTTCTGGCAAGGCAATCAGGAAATAATGAATGAAGGAACAAATAAACAAAGGACAGTGAAATAGAAGGCTGGACAAAATATGAAAAAGTAATGACATAATGAGGTTATTTTGTATTATATAATTAATTAGTAGAAATAATTTATATTGTCACTTCAGATATACTAGTATAAAGCTTGTAAATTAATATTTACTTTTCATATGTTTTTTTCTTTTTGATTCTCTACACATCATCTTATTTATCGTTTAAGAATCTGGTTTTGTTTGTTTCTCCTACGTTTAACTACTGATGTATGAATTATTATTTTTGAAACGTAACATAAATGGTTATACATGTCTTATTATTTCTGTGTAGGTAACAACGTACCAGAAAGTGGGTCAACTGAACAGCATCAGTACGAAGTACTTGGAGGCGATGATAATGGACAAACAGATTAAAATATCTCAATATATTTACTTAAAACCTATATGTATATATTATAGATATATACGTTCATTAACTCATTCATATACACATACGTGTATAGGTACAGACATACCTATATATTTTAGAAATTTGTTGAAATAAAAACAAATAAAACTATCAATTATTCACTATTATTGACTTTTATTAACTAAAAGAGCTAATTAAATATACATTTGTTTGCTTTTGATACAACAACATCGTTAGACATATTTGTTTTAAATATGGTTTGGTAATTGCATTATTGTATGAATTAATTGATACTGTACAGCGATAAATTTGTAAAAGTGTGATTAAACCATGTTTATTCTTATTGTAATTAATCTATGTATAGTGAAATTGTGATTAACTATGCCTGCCAACATTGTACTTACTCTATGTCTTGTAAAATTGTGACTAAACTGTGTTTAGTAAAATTCTAATTAATCTATGTCCCGCAAAATTGTGAATGAAGTATATCTAGTTTCATATATGTGAATGAAATTGTGATTAAGCTATGTCTAGTAAAAATATAATTGATCTATGTCTAGTAAAATCGTCAATAAACTATATCTAGTAAAACTGTTACTAATCATTTTCATCTAGTTATACTCGAAGACCTGCTGATTCCCCAAAGTCAGAGTTCGAGCCTGATAAAGATGTGCACCTTTTTCTAATTTCCACAAATGCAACAGGACTGTTCAATATCCTTACTTCAACGAAACAAAACAATAGATATACATTTTTATGCAGCTAGACTAGTCATAATTTATAAATGTGTGTTTGTTCAGGCAGAAATACTTGTAACAGTGAAATATTCACACATTATAAATGAGTTCAAAACATAATGAGAGGAAGCCACGGTCACAAAATACCCAACTACTCTTGTCTGATTAACATGAACGTATCAATAAATACCTCCACAAACCTGCTGTGAGGGAGTCACCCAATGACATGATAGTGACGAAAAAGGAACCATGTATCGATTATTATTATTATTATTATTATTATTATTATTATTATTACTTTTCTACTTTTCTACGCATGTATTACAAACGACTTTAACTTTTGTTATTAAGATATAACTGCACTTTGTGTATGGTTTATCGGAAATGCCAGAAATGTTTATAGTGGTTGATCCTTTTTTAATAATAGTATTATTATTAATGTTTTTATTATTATTACTAGTAGTAGTAGAGAGTTGTCATTGTAGTATCAGTAGTAGTAGTAGTATTTAATTGCTCGTTGTGGCTTTTGTATATATATATATATATTAATGTTTGATGAAGTTAACGCAGACTTACCCAAATTACTCAGTATCGCACTCTCTATTTCAATGTAATGCAAGGGAGGTAACCTATATTAAGTATTGACTGCGGAAGTTAAATCTTAAGTGCTATACAAACATATACTGCCAGATTTTCAACGAATATAAATTTCGTAAAAATGATGGACGACAAAGAACGGCGTGCTTCGTATGATGCGATGTTCACCTTCAGTTACTGAACAACTTTTACAACACCTGCCTTGATGGCCGAGTGGATTCCGAACTGGTGCAATGCTCAGCAGCATCTGACTTTTCTCACGTCGAGACTAAACTTCGTCCTCCTGTGTCAGTACGTTCTCCAGTAGTGTTTATATGCAGAGTCTAAAGAGACGTTCATAAGACACAGAATATTCTGTTCTAAGTACATACGTATTTTAAACATATACGACCACACATACAAAAGACAAATGTACTTACCAGTTCTGTAACAGATTCGGTATCTTTGCTACCAAAATTATACTTTTTCAATACACAACTGTCAACTAGTGTTTTCTGTGTTCAGAAATAACAACAAACTAATTGTTTTAATTATTAGTTAACATATTCAGGTCGGATCATCTGTTGTATCAGTACATCTAGACAGTCAGCACTAAATGGAAGCTATTAGTGAATTAATTATAAGTTAACCTTTTATTTAAAAATAAAAATAAACATGATTATTGGTATTAAGGTTTGAAATCAACTATATTAAAAAGCAAATAGTAACAGTAATAATGATAATTAAGTGAATCGTGTAATTATCATGATTTTAAAAATGTGCCTTTAGAAATTTTATTAAAAATTCCAAACTAATACACACACAGAGGCATACATATACACAGACACGCAGACAAACAGGAATATAATAAATACAGACCTCACTGGGTACCAGCAAAACTCTGAAAGTTTACGTAATTGTGAATCCTCCAGCATCTACATTGAGATCGTACAAATTAACAGATGTTATTACTCACAGACTTGGACACGGTACATCGATTACAAAGGAAAAGTCTGCTCTAGGGTGTTACAGTTTAACACACATTCAAGTCACAGACTTTGGAATCCTTCAAGTTGTAGTTTCAAACTGATCTACTTGAAAAGATATTGTCAATTATTACACAGTTGTTTCTGAAGTTGTTACTTTGCATTTGTCTATTAATTTGGCTTACAACAAATACGGAGTTAAAGGTTTCACAGATGAGAGGATATTTTGACAACAGGTACGTATATTAATAATGAGGAAAAATGTCAGTTAGTACAGCTGTGCATCATATCATTTTATTTGCTTTCAGTCTGGAAACAGTTATATGCCTTTTTTTTTACCAGAAACGTTTATGAAATCGCCACTTATTTTGCGTTATCTTGTACATTTGAAACAAATGTATATATATATATATATATATATATATATATATATATGTAATGGAGAGATTCCAAGATTAATATTATAGTCGTATTATGTTGTTTTTTTGCCAAAACAGGTATACGGTTTTTATTTGAATCTAACCGGAAACTTATTTTTTATTTTATGTTGGCAGCCCTTTACACAGTGTAAAATTACTGTTTTTAACAACTTTAAGACTCAAATCATCAAAGTTCGGCTAACCCCACACAGTAATTCCAATCAGTGACTGAATTATTCATGAGATGAAAATACGGGTGTTATTTTCAATTTTTCCTCATGTTTGGATGTTCTTGCTGTTGTTTTGTGTTTCTTTTTTCTTTTTTTTTTTCTCTAGAACATTCAAATATGTTGCATCCATGTCTTCCTCCAGAGATCTCAGTTTTATTTTCTTGGAAGAATTAAATGTCTGAGGCTCAGTTGATCCTTTTTCTCAACTGTCCATGTAGCACATTCACGTTATTATATTTACTTTGTTTCATGTTTGCATGCTTTGGTTTCATCGTTTAACTGGCCACATAGGACAAAAGTCCTCTTCGGAATGTAGAGTTGAACAAGTCACTGAGATACACTGACCTCATATCAGTGTATTCATTGGAATCAGTTCTTTGTTCTATCGAATGTTTAATCTCTTCACTGATGTTACATCTTAAGGTGACAAATTATAAAGGATTTCGTCTTTATCAAGTTCAGCCAAATCTCGAGATTTTACCATTCTCTTGGTATAATTAAGGGAAGAATTCTCTTTGAATGTTATGTTCACGTTACACAGAATATTTGCTTTTAGAAAGTATTTGACATGTTTTTAAATCAAGCATTCGGCTCACAAAATACGTTCCTCATTTTATTTTTACCGTCTTCGGACATCCTGCCTGTCCAACAATTCGCTTCTGGATTGTAAAACTGATAAGGAAGAATACTGGAAGGTGCAGTCATGTAGCTTTGTTTTAATTATTATTACATTTTGTTCACGGGTTCTTACTGTTAGACGATAGTGAATCAGAAAGTTCGATGTCGACTTTTTAAGGGTCCGATCAAAAACTGTTTTTTGGTTTGTTTTGAACCGCTATTTGGTTCTATATAATTCACCAGTCACCAACTCGAACAAGGGACTGTTGCGCGTAACCTCCTGTGAGACATGACAAGGAAACATGTTTGATATACTTGTACAAAATACATTGAATCAACCTTTTAACCCCAGCCACCGCACAGAGAACAGAATACATAGGAACTCTGTACAAAAGTGATTGCAGACATTAGCCATGACGAAATAAGGCGACTGATACAAATGTTCACCCTTGCACCACTTTTATAGCTCCTTTATTTTTGTTCCTTCCTTTTTTCTATCATGTTTTGTCAGCTTCATTTCTGTGTATTTACTCTGGCATAATACGTACCAATTTAGTTTGTATTTTCTTACAGTGTACACGTCTCGAATTCTAATACTTTTTTATAGTATATCTGTATTCAGTTTAACAAGTGTGTTTTCAGATGAGGTATGCAATGAAAATGTGATAGCAGCGGCTGTTGGATCTGGATCAGGGACACTTGTCTTAACACTTCTTGTTATTGGAATTATTTTCATATGTCGTAGACTGAAAAAAGGTTCATACTTTTGTTTCTTTGCTGTGTTATTTGTACTGTGCGAGCGTGCATTTGAGTGCATTTTCCTCTGTGTGTACATGTGGTTGTGCTTATGTACATATATGTGTGTGTGTGTGTGCGTGAGTGAGAGAGAGAGAGAGAGAGAGAGAGAGAGAGAGAGAGAGAGAGAGAGAGAGAGAGAGAGAGAGAGAGAGAGAGAGAGAGAGAGAGAGAGAGAGAGAGAGAGAGAGAGAGAGAGAGAGAGAGAGAGACAGAAATGGGTATCAATAATACAATTTGAAAGAAAAAAGATATATTTTTTGTAAGAACAGAAATTATAATATTTATATGTAATTTCATCATTATGATTTTCATCTTATTTATTATTATTATTATTACTATTATTATTATTATTATTATTATTATTATTATTATTATTATTATTATTATTATGATGATTATTATTACCAGATGACTTCATCTGTATTATGCTTTTGTGGAATACATTTTTACTTTTAGGAACTTTACTAGCAATAAATTAGAATTCAAATTTTTTTGTATTATTTATATTATTTTTGCATTATTTGTTTTTAGCTTACACCTGCAATTTTTCACTTAAATCTTGTTTTTCAGGAAATGGAAACGACAAACATGAGTATGAAAAAAGGTAATGTTAACTGAAAGTACAGGTGAATACAGTTTAAATTGTTTGGTAGCTTTGTTGATGCATATATGTCCTCCTTCATAGCAGTCATTACACAGTTCAGTCCTTACACGAGTATATTTATTATGCAAATGAAAGGTTAAGAGTCTCCTGATAAAACATCCTATCCTGTATCAATGTAGATGACATTCTAACGTCCACAATTCAGAGGTTCAATGATCGGTGAATCTCTAAATGTAAGCAGTTCTCGATTGGTGTCTGAAATATTTATGTGTGTTAACCTCTGGTTTGTTGGCGATCAAGGGTGAGATGACATATCTCTGGTCAAGGGAACACTAGGCCGTCGTGGTCAGTTGTGTTAACGAAATTTTGCTGTGTTTTCAAGGTATGTTAAATGTACTGATTCATTAATACATCTGTCTCCGAAGTGAGAAAAAGGCTGACAGATCCAAAATGTGTTACACTAGATTCCGTGATAACCATATTCTGTAATGGTGATCTACTAGTAGAGAATCTTTATGATATGATGTTTGCCACTTTCAAACTGGAAGTCTGAGCACCGAGTTTCCTTTAAGAGAGAGACCGAAGAGATCCATCACTAGCTAGATCCTGGTTTTCTATTTAGATAACTCGACTGACTTGTAGCTGAATCCATTATCTATGAACGTCACTGTCAAATTTATCTATTAACTTTTCCTATCTTTCTAGCAAAGAGTAAGTCTCTTCTTTGTGTGTCTGTGTACGATGTCTGTCTGTATGATATCTATATATGCTCTCTATTTTGTGTATTTTGTGTTATCATCCAACAATCCACAATTACATTGTTCGGTAATTTCTTTTTAATTAACTTCAAAGTTTATTTCCTATTATATTATTACTAATATATATCTATATATCTATATAGATATATATAGATATATAGATAGATAGATAGAAAGATAAATCATTTGACTGTTAGTTGTTAGAAGGCTGTACGCGAATTTTATTATTAAAATTAAAAAATGAATTCACGTAGACATCTGGTCTGTTTCAAATCACAGAAATGACCCAGAACCGCAGTCTCCAACATACGAAAATCTTCCGTATGAACCGGGTAGGTGCAACATTTTCTTAATAGCTATTAATTCAGTTTTCAATTCTGAAGGTTCAGTATATATTAAGAATCCTGGCAAGGTAATCAGGAAAAAATGATGGAAGGTACACAAGGAAGTAAAAAATGATCAAGTAAAGAAGGGGCCTGAAATAGAAGACTTAAAAAATATTATGAAATAGCAATGACATAAAATATTGTCATTTATATATTTATATATAAAAACGTCTAAGGTTATTTTGTATTACATGATTAATTAGTAAAACTAATTTGCATTATCTCTTGTGATATGTTAGTATAAAATTTAGCATCTTTCTATGATAAATACAGATTGTTGTAAAGTAATATTTTGCAGTGTGATATGTTTTATCAGCGCCATAGATTAGTATTTATCTTTCTAGTTGTAAATAGCAACCTAGTGATGCTACTCTGTCACTTTTCATATTTTCTCTTTTTAATTCTCTATACATTTGATTACTTATGGTTTATCAATGCAGTTTTGTTTGACTGTTTCTTCTACGTTTAACTACCGATGCATGCATGATTATTTATGAAAGGTAACATACATGATTATACATGTCTTATTATTTCTGTGTAGGTAACAACGTAGAACGAAGTGGGTCATTTGAACAGCATCCGTATGAAGTATTTGGAGTCGATGATAACGGACTAAAATATTAAAATATCTCTCTATAAATCTGTTTACTTAAACCTTCGAAACAATTATTTTATTACTTTTCCTGTACATATACACACACTTACACATACATACGTACATACACACACACATCCATACATACAAATATATGTATGTGTGTGTATATATATGTGTATATATATATATATATATATATATGCATACACGTATATGTGTGTCTGTACGTATCTGTGTATATGTAGGAATGAATGAACGTATCTACTAGACAAATATATATATATATATAGGTCTAGTAGATACGTTCATTCATTCCTACATATACACATATACGTACAGACATACATAGGTTAAACACTGGAAAAACCCATCTATTTGCAGGAAATGAAATTATATAACAATTATTCACTATTATTGAATTTTTATTTTTTTTTTATCGAAAGAGCTAATTAAATATATATGTTTTCCTTTTCATACCAAAACGTCGTTAGACAAATTTGTTTCAAATGTGGTTTATTACTTGTATTATGTTTACTTCAAGACAATGTAATATACAGTGCATGTTTGTATAGTATTTTATGTTCTAAAATTACAGTGTTTTTTTTTTTTCAATTAACTGATACTGTACAGCATATAATTGCGATAAATCTGTAAAATTCTGATTAAACTATGTTTTTCATATTCTAATTAATCTATATATATAGTAAATTTGTGATTAACTTTTGTCTACTAAACTTCTACTTACTCTGTTTCTTTGGAAAATTGTGATTTAACTGTGCTTATTAAAATTCTAATTAATCTATGTGCATTATAATTGTGAATGAAGTAAAATTGTAATTAATCTGAGTAGAAAAATCGTTAATAACCTATATCTAGGAAAATTGTGACTAAATTATGTCTAGTAAATCGCAATTAGTTATGTCTATTTAATTGTGATTAAATTTTGTCCAGTAAAATTCTAATTAGTCTTTGTTTAGTAAAATTGTGAATAATATATGTCTAGTAAAACTGTTATTAAACTATGCCTAGTAAGATTCTGATTAAAGTATGTGTAGTAAAATTCTGATTAATTTGTTTCTAGTTAAAAAAAGTGAATGTCTTTTATGTTTTGTAGAAACACATAAGTTAAGTCTTTGACATGTTATCTGATGACAATAATTTATAATGATCATGTGATACTAGAACCCAGATCAAGAATTGTTGAAATACCACTTAATTATTGTCCACAGAACACAAAACAAACGAAAACACGTTTACAAACTTATTATTGGTTGTCATAACAAAATACAATCAAAATAATACTCAGTCATGAACATTATAACATATTTCTTTTCGTTACTTATAACAACAGTTGTGTAATCTCATTTCTCACATTAACTTGCCTTTAGCAGCAATATGTCCTAAGCATTTCCACAACAATCAAATTTACAACGTTTTCTGCGCTTCTTATCTCAGCTGTGCTTCTGGCATTGGTATCGTATTCAAGTCGGTGATATTTAAATATTACGTTACTTAGCGGACGTCAAAGAAATCAACTAAACACTGACTTACATCCGAACTAGTACGTCAATTAAATCACTGGTCAAAACCAGTCTATATAATGTTATTCCATTAATTTAGTATAATCAGTAAATAATTTCACAACAAAATTGGTTCCATTAATTTATCAAATAAATCAAGTACACAGTCGATGGAGAAATTATTCTGATGTTTTAAGATATTATTGTATACACAGCTTTCATTGCTTTCTTATATATCTTTGTTATATACGTTGTAAGTGAATAGAAGTTTTTTTGTGTTTTTCTTATGTATATGTGCATATATAGTTATCAGTCATATCAATATTTTCTCCATAGAACTAACACATAATAAATACGAAGTTTTCTCCGTGTATAGAGAATCATTATCTTAGTTTCATTTGTCAAACACATTAAAATTATGCTGGAAAGCATCCGAACATTTTGCTAACATTATTGTAATGTCAGCTTATAGTAGAATAAAAGCTTAACATAAACATTACATTTTCATTGTTGCAATTTATTCTGGTACATTTGCCTTACTATCTGTAAGAAACACTTCTAAGTCATGTAGAAAACAAAAATGACGAGGGATTTTCTCCTTGCCTGATACCGATTTCAGAATCAGACAACAAACCGTTCGCTGTATTTCTTGCATTAGTATCTTAAGTGATATTCACTAAAACAGTAAAACATTTCCTATTTTTACCAGACCTAATTAACTTATTCCATAATCAAGTTCTGCAGACTATCACATCTTCAAAAGCCTTCTCAAAATCAATAAAAGCCAAATATATATATATATATATATATTTTATTATTTTATTTCATTTTATTATTTATTCATTTACTTATTATTATTTTTGATTTATTTACATTTGTTCATTAAAATAATTATAGACCATAAAGACAATAAGTGGTCCGTTATGGAATAACTTTTACGAAATACAGCTTGATTTTGTAAATGCAGATTTGATGTATTTGCAAACTTATCTAATTCAGAATTCAGTACAGATTCAAATAATATACCGAAAGAGATTGATAATGTAACAGGTCTATAGATTTCTCGTTCTCTTCTGGCACTTTTATTCTTATATACTGGTTTAACGCGTCCCATCAACCAACTAGATGTTACAGTTGATGTTTGAAGAATAACCTTAAACTATAGAATATATAAAGGTAACATAATGTTAACAGTATATATTAATATATTCATCAGTAATAAAGTCTTCTCCGCCTGGTTGATCACTGTTAACTGCTCTAGATATTTCGTCGGCTGAAAAAGGGTTGTTCAAAATATCATTAGTTCTTTCTTGGCTTTCAGTGTGCAATTTTCATCAACGCTACAGTTAAAGGTTTTGAAAAAAAAAATCAATTAACACATGTTCTTCTGATAGTCAGTGTTTATTGCTGTTAAGAACTGACCAGTACTCTATTGGATTTGACGTTTTTAGCATTTTCATTTTACGTTTAACAGATATTTTACGTTCCCTAATTGATCTATTTAGTGTTTGTTTGAATTGATTCTCTTTGTACTTCAAGTTAGTTTTCAGTATACATCCACAATATTGTTTAAATCTTTGTCTCTCTTCCCTGATATCTTTGTGGCAGTTTTGCAAGCTCTGTTAAACCCGACCTGATTATAATGATGCTTATTGTAATGTAGGTTGGTTTCTTTCCAAACGTATCTTTAGCTGCAGTTGTAAATATTATATTTATATCTGAGACTATATTATTTATAAATTCAGAATAAACGTCCGCAGACTTGCAGTTTTGTAAGTTTTGTGATACTTCATTTAGTAAAGGCTTCCGATGTTGCTTTTTTTAAGTTATAACAAAATTCTTGCTTTTACATCATTTCCCTCGAACTTCCTTTGAGCCTTCTCAGGTATCAGTTACTTTGTTTCCAGGATGTATTCGTGTTCGCATTTAGGACTATGGGCATTTTTAGGACTATGGGCAAAATTTAATAAAGAATATAAGAAAATGGCAAAATGTTCCAGACATGAAAAACATATTATAAAGAAACAAGTATATTCCCAACACATCTATCTTCATTTATCCTTTGATACTCGTCGATTTAACATATTTAAATATGTTGATAAAATGGTGCAGATGAACGCATTTTCATAAACTATAGGATTAAAGTTAATATTATCTGTTATTTTCTTCTTTTTTTTTAAAATGTAGAAAAGAAACATTATGAACAATCCTGCAAAGAATAATTCTTGAACATGAGGAATAAACTGTAATCTTTACTAAAATTTGCTTTTTCTATCTCCTTCTCTTTCTCTCTCGCTAGATAGTGTTTTATCGTTCAAGGTATATACAACACTCAAAGACTTTATACAATGGTAGGAGTGTTAATTAAAATAAAAATAAAATATGAACTGATATTAGATAATATTATAGGTTGCATATTATTATATATTACTTTAATTTTATTTACAAATTTGTCTTCTTGTTATGCTAGATCACGTGTTTAACAACCTACAATTTACTTACAGATAATTTTAAAATGCTGTTCCCCTCTCCCCCTACCTCCGAATACTTCAGTATACTGGTCTTAGTTGTTTGACTATTAAATATATTGTAAAGTGTCTGTTTGTTTGTTATGTAGGGTACATACAAATCTTGTGTCACTGATACAGGAGACACACTAAGGTATACTGGGTGTTATTTACGAGGATCAAACCTTAAACAGGATCTACTGTTTCAATAGGTTAGAGCAAGACAGATTATTCTAAGTTACTGTCATACGTATAAACTACTTTGTGTGTATGAGTGTGTCTGCAAATTTCTGTTTATGTTTGCCTGCATATATTTGTCTTCGTGTGTATATGTGTATATGTCTGTATGTGTAAACTGATTTCTTGACTTACAGATTTTTACAAAAAGAATGTTGAAACACAAATCCCGTAATCACATGATACCTCCATTGTTTCTGTCAGAAGCTATCAAGCTGTAACATGAGATTTACCACTGATAGAATATCAGCTACATAATTGGGATGAAGAATTTCTAGATATATTTTACATCCATTCTTAGTTATCATTATCATTTAGCAAAAACCAAAAATCCACTCATAATCACACTACTCATTTAGTATGAGCAAAATATATTTTCATTATATCTTTGACGCAAGAAGGGATAGGATTATCCTAAAAATAAAATTCATTGAGTACATAATTGTTAAGACATGTTGATAACATTGATTCACACTGCGCTGTTGTATTGATAAATGGTTGCGTATTGTTCTCACCAGTTGTGTTATTCTAATTAATATCTCTAATAATACGATTCTTTGATAGTCGATGAATCAACTATTTTTAAGTGTTTTGTACTAGAGACACTAAAGATATTTATTTCTCAAATTCGGAATTCGATGAAGAATTTATCCAAATTGGCTGAACCAATACAGATTTTCATAACAGAATATTCTGTAATTGAACATACGAATATGTAAATCGTTGTTCAGAGAATCGCGCGCGCGCACACACACACACACACGCGCACTCAAAGAAACAGAAAAAACATACAATCACATTTAGAAACTTTCACATAAATATCTTGGGATATTTTAGCTTGCCTTTCTGAAGTATATATAATGATAAGCAAGTTTGAACAAATAAATATAGATAGATAAATAGAGAGATAGATAAATAGACAGACAGAAAGACAGAGAGACAGTCAGACAGACAGGTAGACATAGATAGATATTCAGACAGACAGACAGGTAGACATAGATAGATATTCAGACAGACAGACAGGTTGACATAGATAGATATTCAGACAGTCAGACAGACAGACAGGTAGACATAGATATATATTCAGGCAGACAGACAGACAGACAGATATATATATACTACAACAAAAAAGGTTTTCTTCACTGTTCTTTATAATAATACTTTTTTTTCTTGATTTCATCAGTGTGATACGTTCCACTTCAGCTACTAGTAACAAACAGGTGAACGATTACCAAATAAACTGCGTCAGTCAAAGTGCAATGTATATAAAGCTAGCAATAAGCATCTGAATTAAAATAGTGGTGTTTGATGCAGACAGACTGATGTAGACAGTTCTTAATTAAGAAATGTATTTCTTTCCGTACATCTGGAATTATTCATTTGTTACACCTACAGCTATTTCAGGTATGTCATTATTTTGTTTATATATATATAGTTATTAAGAGTGAAATACCGAACAATAATACTAATAAAATTACATACACAAAGTAAATTATCGATTAACTCTGAGGTCATCCGACAATCGTAAACTTTTATATTTGTTTCAAAATAACAAATCGCACAAAAATTCTAAGAATATTTTTCTTTGAATTTATTAACCATTTCATTTCTTTGTATCATTGTTCATTTCACATGGTATGCAAGATGATATTGATATAACGATTTCAAATTTTGAAACATATAAAACATATACAAACAGTTTGTTATAAAAGACTGGCTGTCTCAGTACCAGTAGTGAACTATTGCTGCCTGAACTGAACAACAAACTTTCACTTGTTAAAAAATGTATACACAGCACAAACATTGCCCGTCAGTACGTAGACATTTTAAAATTAGTTTGAATATAATATCATCCATTTCTCTGATAATATTTCGATTCTATATATATATATATATATATACACCAGGGAGCGGAACAACTGAAACCATCTTTTAGACTCAGAATAACTGTTATTATCCAATATTGTATCAATATTGTTGTTATCAAAGAAGCATGCAAACCAAACAAAAAAATAAAAAATCTCTTAAATAAATAAGTAAATAAATAAATGAAATGATAAAATATAATGTATAATGAAATAAAATAAAATGAAATAAATAAACTAATGAGAAGAGGAATTAGGAACTTAAATCTTGACCCGTATCGTAATTGGTTAATAATTATGTTAGTGTTTTAGAGATTATAATCAACGCAAGTGCATACACTGACACTGTAACGTAACACAGTTATTTAAAACGGGTCTCTAGAAGATCGTCCATTGTCGGAAAAGCCGAGAATTGCCGACAGGTGGAGGAAAAGAGTACGCTCTGTTTCTTGTTGTCATCCCACTCTCTTAAAATAGGACACGACTGGTAACTCGCGTTTCCATGGTTACAGTCGACGTACATGGAGCACGTGAGGCAGTGCTCATACAGACCGTGTAGTCGTTGATCATCGTAAATGGAGCTAACGGTGCATCTCGGTTGCTGTTGCTGCTGTGTATTAGCCGTAGACGGAGCAGATGTTACTTGAGCCGGTTTCTCAGAATTCATTTCTAGATTTCTCAAATTCTGAAAGCGACTGTTGACTCTCTTGGAAATTGAAAAAAATCTTTATCGAAAGGATGTCCCAGCGACAGTAAATCTTCATTCAGTTGTTTATGCATGTCGTTCAGGTCGTTGTGACTGACGTCGTTGGTGGGAAGTTTTATAGCGGACATCAGGTCGTCATTATCCTTGGAGTTAAAACCAACCGGTTTCCCGCCAAAGTAGAGCGGTACACGAGGCTGAAAACGTCTCAAACTTGATTGGCTGAGCGCTGTCAAAACGAGGAAAAGAAAACTGTTTTTCTTGTAGGTTATCAACGTAATTGTTTATGTCAGAAGTCAGCATGGAGGCTGGGTTGATCTCACGTCGAGGCGGAGTTGTGCTGGATGAAGTCGTACTTCTTCTAATCGGACTGTCTGTGACGTCATATGTACTGTAGCTATTGGTGACGTCATTTTGGTGTGGAGTATTTATATCATTATTTTTATTCTGGTTAGTGGATATTTCTTTTTCGTTCTGTTTACCTCTGACGTCATTTTCCTTCTCGTAACCTGAGAATTTTTCAGTCGGCTTACTAGTGACGTCATTTTCACTTAAGTTGTTTGTGACGTCATTTTCATTCAGGTTACTGGTGACATCATTTTGAGTGAGGTCACTTGTGACGTCATTTTCATTCTTGTAGCTCGTGACATCACTTTCAGTCGGACTATTGGTGATGTCATTTTGATATTCATTATTTATCGAGTTATTTGTAATATAATTTTTCATATTTTGTACCTTCATTTGTTGTGACGTCATTTTCATTCGCCTTACTTCCCAAAGAAATATCTGGGGAAAAGTAGGAGAACTTGTATTCGGAACCATCAGGTAGAGTTATCGAAGATTTCTTCGCTTTTCTCAGATCTGCAGAAATCATCTTCTCTGCCTCTGTCTGTGTCCTAAGAGAAGAAATAAAACAGTTTAGCACACAACCTATTTTGTGATTTCTGTGATGCCTCTAACTTCTTACAACCACAATAAACACTAAAACGACTACTTCAACAACAATAACAACAACAACGAGAATGTAAACAAGAAACTGTTATATTTACAGAGAAATTAATGAGAAACTGTATTTAAGTTAGCACAGTAATGACTCACCCACAGTTTGCCTTCTCCTTGCTGACACATCTGCCGGTGGTGACGTCGTAGTTTCCTTTGAAGCAAACGACAAACTGGGTGCAGTCGGTGCAGTCGGGAAGTTGCGTGTTGTCGCCGACCATGCAGTCAGAACGTCGTGAACACGTGCTGTTCACTAATCAAACCAAAACAACAGAAAAACAAAATAAATAAAGAAACAACAGATAAAGAAAACAAACAAACAAACAAGCAACAGATACATTAAACAACCACAGATAAACAAAATAACAAAACAAAATGAAAAACCGCAGATAAACACCCAAACATAACAAAACAACAAGTAAACAAAATAAACAAACAGCAGACAAAGAAACAAACAAACAAAACAACAACAGATAAACAATTTAAATAATGGATAATCTGTGAAGATTTATTTTTTTACATATATAACCTAAATATATACGTGCGTCCGTGCGTGTGTGTGCACTTCTATGGATGGATGGGTGTAATATACGTGAGTGTTTAGACATTTTGTACTAAATTATAAAAATAAATAAATAAACAAACAAACAAACAAACAAACAGGAGATTAGAAAACGTGAGTTGATCAAGTACTTACATTTAAATGGCGTTTGACTCCAGCAAGATGAGAAAGAAACTGTTACTATGGCAACAACAAACACTGCTGAAAGAGCCATCTGTAATTAAATAAAATACATATGGGCACACATATACATATACATATATAAACATTTACTACAAAAAGAAATCACAATTTAAAAAATAGAACTGTTCGAGATAATAACTGTTATTATTTAATGGGTGTGTTATATATGTGTATGTAACAGACTCGTATCAGGTATGTATATATATATGTATCAGGTATGTATATATATATATATATATATATATGTTTCTATATGTATTTGAATGTATGTGATTTAAAATACACTTAGAAAGGATCAAAGCATACGTTTCTGCTCTGCTAACAAGGATTAAAATCCAATCATTTACTATAAAAAGAAATCACAATTTAAAAAATATATATATATATACATACACCCACACACACACATACACACATATACATACATATATGTATATATTTATATATATATATATTTATGAATGTATATGTATATATATATATATATATATATATATATATATATATATATATATATATATACACACACTCAAAGACACACAGATATACATATATACAGATATACGCACGTATATACACACAATAAACCTCCCTTTACAATATCAGAAGGGCTTTCAACATAAATTATCTCATTTAATTAGTTTAAAATATATATAATAACTTTGTCTAATAGAGAAGAACACACACACACACACACA
>CM022676.1:16869209-16894209 GCA_012295275.1 Chrysomallon squamiferum
CATTTTTTAACAAGTGGTTGTTTAGATCAGGCAGCAATAGTTTACAACTGGTACTGAGACAGCCAGTCTTTTATTACAAACTGTTTTTATGTGTTGTAGGTGACATCTTAGAATTTAATTTTGATTGAAGGTCATTTCGAATTCACGTCAGATTCAAGATGAAACAAAACGTGAAACTATTTCAGAATTTACATGCAGCTATTAAGGATTTTTACCAAAGTAATTTTTCAGTGAAATAGTTTCATCAAAATTGAAGCGCTAATTAAAAATATGTCAGGGTTTGAAAAACGTGGCAGTTACGTCCACTTCTGTCCAAAAGATCAAACTTCAAGGCCAAATAATATTAAACAAATATTCAAAGAAGAGGAAATCATTATATCAATACTATCTTACATACCAAACGAAATGAACAACAATACAGAAAAATGACACGGTTAATAAATTCAAACAAAAACATATTTTTAGAATATTAGTGCGATTTGTTCTTTTAAAACAAATATAAAGGTTTACGTTTGTCGGATGACCTCAGAGTTAATCGATAATTTACTTTGTGTATGTAATTTTATTAGTATTATTATTCGGTATTTCACTCTTATTAACTATATATATATAAACAATAATATGACATACCTGAAATAACTGTAGGTATAACAAATGAATAAATCCAGATGCACGGAAAGAAATACATTTCTTAATTAAGAACTGTCTACATCAGTCTGTCTCCATCAAACACTACTACTTTAATTCAGATGCTTATTGCTAGCTTTATATACATTGCACGTTGACTGACGCAGTTTATTTGGTAATCGTACACCTGTTTGTTACTAGTAGCTGAAGTGGAACGTATCACACTGATGAAATCAAGAAAAAAAAGTATTATTATCAAGAACAGTGAAGAAAACCTTTTTTGTTATAATATATCTATCTGTCTGTCTGTCTGCCTGAATATCTATCTATCTCTGTCTACCTGTCTGTCTGTCTGTCTGCCTGAATATCTATCTATGTCTACCTGTCTGTCTGTCTGTCTGCCTGAATATCTATCTATGTCTACTTGTCTGTCTGTCTGTCTGACTGTCTGAATATCTATCTATGTCTACCTGTCTGACTGTCTGAATATCTATCTATGTCAAACTGTCTGTCTGTCTGAATATCTATCTATGTCTACCTGTCTGTCTGACTGTCTCTCTGTCTTTCTGTCTGTCTATTTATCTATGTCTCTATTTCTCTGTCTATATTTATTTATTCTAACTTGTTTATCATTATGTATACTTCAGAAAGGCAATCTAAAATATCCCTAGATACTTATGTGAAAGTTTCTAAATGTGATTGTATGTTTTTTCTGTTTCTTTGAGTGCGCGTGTGTGTGTGTGTGTGCGCGCGCGATTCTCTGAACAACGATTTACATATTCGTATGTTCAATTACAGAATATTCTGTTATGAAAATCTGTATTGATTCAGCCAATTTGGATAAATTCTTCATCGAATTCAGAATTTGAGAAATAAATATCTTTAGTGTCTCTAGTACAAAACACTTAAAAATAGTTGATTCATCGACTATCAAAGTATTCTATTATTAGAAATATTAATTAGAATAACACAACTGGTGACAACAACACGCAACCATTTATCAATACAACAGCGCAGTGTGAATCAATGTTATCAACATGTCTTAACAATTATATACTCAATACATTTTATTTTTAGTATAATCATATCCCTTCTTGCGTCAAAGTTATAATGAAAATATATCTTGCTCATACTATATGAGAAATATGATTATAAGTAGATTATTGATTTTTGCTAAATGATAATTATAACTCAGAATGGATGTGAAATATATCTAGAAATTCTTCATCCCAATTATATAGCTGTCAGGTTTTTTTTTTTGTTTTTTTTTTGTGGTTTTGTTTTGTTTTTGGTTTTGGTTTTTTAAACACAGCCTCACTTGCTTTCTGTCAAGATGATGTTTTGCAGGTGTAGGGGTCTCTGATATTCTATCAGTGGTAAATCTCATGTTACAGCTTGATAGCTTCTGACAGAAACAATGGAGGTATCATGTGATTACGGGATTTGTGTTTCAACATTCTTTTTGTAACAATCTGTAAGTCAAGAAATCAGTTTACACATACAGACATATACACATATACACACGAAGACAAATATATGCAGGCAAACATAAACAGAAATTTGCAGACACACTCATACACACAAAGTAGTTTATACGTATGACAGTAACTTAGAATAATCTGTCTTGCTCTAACCTATTGAAACAGTAGATCCTGTTTAAGGTTTGATCCTCGTAAATAACACCCAGTATACCTTAGTGTGTCTCCTGTATCAGTGACACAAGATTTGTATCTACCCTACATAACAAACAAACAGACACTTTACAATATATTTAATAGTCAAACAACTAAGACCAGTATACCGAAGTATTCGGAGGTAGGGGGAGAGGGGAACAGCATTTTAAAATTATCTTTAAGTAAATTGTAAGTTGTAAAGCGCATGAACTTGCATAACAAGAAGACAAATTTGTAAATAAAATTAAAGTAATATATAATAATATGCAACCTATAATATTATCTAATATCAGTTCATATTTTATTTTATTTTAATTAACACTCCTACCATTGTATAGAGTCTTTGAGTGTTGTATATACCTTGAACGATAAAACACTATCTAGCGAGAGAGAAAGAGAAGGAGATAGAAAAAGCAAATTTTAGTAAAGATTACAGTTTATTCCTCATGTTCAAGAATTATTCTTTGCAGGATTGTTCATAATGTTTCTTTTCTACATTTTAAAAAAAAAGAAGAAAATAACAGATAATATTAACTTTAATCCTATAGTTTATGAAAATGCGTTCATCTGCACCATTTTATCAACATATTTAAATATGTTAAATCGACGAGTATCAAAGGATAAACAAAGAAAAATAACTATGGTCGTATCCTCCTTGATTTCTGTAGATATAATATGTTTTTCATGTCTGGAGCACTAGATGAAGATAGATGTGTTGGGAATATACTTGTCTTTAGTAGAACATTTTGCCATTTTCTTGATTCTTATTAAATGCCCATAGTCCTAAATGCGAACACGAATACATCCTGGAAACAAAGTAACTGATACCTGAGAAGGCTCAAAGGAAGTTCGAGGGAAATGATGTAAAAGCAAGAATTTTGTTATAACTTAAAAAAAGCAACATCGGAAGCCTTTACTAAATGAAGTCTCACAAAACTTACAAAACTGCAAGTCTGCGGACGTTTATTCTGAATTTATAAATAATATAGTCTCAGATATAAATGTAATATTTATAAATGCAGCTAAAGATACGTTTGGAAAGAAACCAACCTACATTACAATAAGCATCATTATAATCAGGTCGGGTTTAACAGAGCTTGCAAAACTGCCACAAAGATATCAGGGAAGAGAGACAAAGATATAAACAATATGGTGGAGGTATACTGAAAACTGACTTGAAGTACAAAGAGAATCAATTCAAACAAACGCTAAATAGATCAGTTAGGGAACGTAAAATATCTATTAAACGTAAAATGAAAATGATAAAAACGTCAAATCCAATAGAGTACTGGTCAGCTCTTAACAGCAATAAACACTGACTGTCAGAAGAACATGTGTGAACTGATTTGTTTTTTCAAAACCTTTAACTGTAGCGTTGATGAAAATTGCACACTGAAAGCCAAGAAAGAACTAATGATATTTTGAACAACCCTTTTTCAGCCGACGAAATATCTAGAGCAGTTAACAGTGATCAACCAGGCGGAGAAGACTTTATTACTGATGAATATATTAATATATACTGTTAACATTATGTTACCTTTATATATTCTATAGTTTAAGGTTATTCTTCAAACATCAACTGTAACATCTAGTTGGTTGATGGGACGCGTTAAACCAGTATATAAGAATAAAAGTGCCAGAAGAGACCGAGAAATCTATAGATCTGTTACATTATCAATCTCTTTCGGTATATTATTTGAATCTGTACTGAATTCTGAATTAAATAAGTATGCAAATACATCAAACCTGCGTTTACAAAATCAAGCTGTATTTCGTAAAAGTTATTCCATAACGGACCACTTATTGTCTTTATGGTCTATAATTATTTTAATGAACAAATGTAAATAAATCAAAAATAATAATAAGTAAATGAATAAATAATAAAATGAAATAAAATAATAAAATATATATATATATATTTGGCTTTTATTGATTTTGAGAAGGCTTTTGAAGATGTGATAGTCTGCAGAACTTGATTATGGAATAAGTTAATTAGGTCTGGTATAAATAGAAAATGTTTTAATATTTTAGTAAATATCCATTAAAATACTAATGCAAGAAATACAGCGAACGGTTTGTTGTCTGATTCTGAAATCGGTATCAGGCAAGGAGAAAATCCCTCGTCATTTTTGTTTTCTACATGACTTAGAAGTGTTTCTTATAGATAGTAAGGCAAATGTACCAGAATAAATTGCAACAATGAAAAATGTAATGTTTATGTTAAGCTTTTATTCTACTATAAGCTGACATTTCAATAGTGTTAGCAAAATGTTCGGATGCTTTCCAGCATAATTTTAATGTGTTTGACAAATGAAACTAAGATAATGATTCTCTATACACGGAGAAAACTTCGTATTTATTATGTGTTAGTTCTATGGAGAAAATATTGATATGACTGATAACTATATATGCACATATACATAAGAAAAACACAATGAAAGCTGTGTATACAATAATATCTTAAAATCATCAGAATAATTTCTCCATCGACTGTGTACTTGATTTATTTGATAAACTAATGGAACCAATTTTGTTGTGAAATTATAGGGTTTTATAAGTATACGTTTAATAGAGAAATTCCATATGAAGTATTTATTAAGTGTTAATAAATGTACCCCTGGTTCTATGATCTATGGTGAACTGGGACGATATCACCTTTATATTTCTATAAAAGTAAGAATAATAACATTTTGTGGAACCTAATTTGCAAAGTCAAAACAAGATTTCCTCATAACTATTTTATTTAATGAATGTTGTCATTATCTTTGGAACAGATTTGTGAAAAATATTTTAGACGATTTGGTTAAGAATATATGTGGACATAACGCAATTTTCATAATATTAAATGGTTACTTCAAACGGTACACAAAACATTACATGATCGATACCTGCAAATATGGAAAACCTGAAACGTTGTCAAAGCTTATTCATTATGAATTGGATTAATTAAGTATGCATTGAAATTAGAAAATTCTTATAGCGCTCTGTCAAACGGGTTCTCATGTTCTGACGCGATAATCGCACAAGATAAACAATCGCTCTGTTGAAGAGCAGTGTTCAAGCGAATGTTCGTGTCTTATGTAAAATTAGAACTCTGATGTTAAACTTGCTGTTAAAACTGGTTTAATATTGTAAGACAAAAGAGAAGATATTTGTAATTTTGACAAATGTGTAGATGAATGTTATTATGTATTTAAAAGCGAGGATGCGAGAAACGGTCTACCAGATAAATCCAGATATATTTTCAAACAATAATTTGTTTAATATCAAAAATATGTTTACACGTTTATGTCGAAATACCGTTTTTGTAACTTGTCGTCTGAAACTGAAACGTATTTTCAGACGAAAGCGAGAGAGCTATTTAAATAATAATAAACGAATAATTAAATACATAAATAAATAAATAAATAACTACAAAGATGACGATTATGATGAATATAGTTATTAATAAATCAATACATAAATAAAAGCTGAAAGAAAGATAAAACTCTTGTTAATTATATAACTCGGACTTTAAATACATTTTAAATATATAACATTGCAAATCATTATATGTTCTACTACTATAGTTCGATTTTTTTCGTACATTCTTGTTTTATAGTTATATGTTTATTTCTTAAAGGTATTTATCTAGTGATATGTTATGGTTATATCTTAACTGAAAGTGTTGTACTCACGAACATACTTCATCATACAGTGAAGAAAATGTACAGAATTCTATGTCATTACTCATTGTAATAGTTGCTTATAGTTCGTGTCTTGTTTATTTATTTTATTTTCTGACTCTTACTAATAAAGTGAGGTTATTTCTTCCTAATTTCACTCTTTGCTACTTTAAAATCTATATATATATATATATATATATATAAAGCACACTTAATTTGTTTTTTCTAAATGATGTCAAAGATTATTATGTAGACAAATATGGCATACAGGTGTCTGTGTAATGTATAACTGATTATACTAAATTAATGGAATAACATTATATAGACTGGTTTTGACCAGTGATTTAATACACAACTAGTTCGGATGTAAGTCAGTGTTTAGTTGATTTCTTTGACGTCCGCTAAGTAACGTAATATTTAAATAGCACCGACTTGAATACGATACCAATGCCAGAAGCACAGCTGAGATAAGAAGCGCAGAAAACTTTGTAAATTTGATTGTTGTGGAAATGCTTAGGACACATTGCTGCTAAAGGCAAGTTAATGTGACAAATGAGATTACACAACTGTTGTTATAAGTAACGAAAAGAAATATGTTATAATGTTCATGACTGAGTATTATTTTGATTGTATTTTGTAATGACAACCAATAATAAGATTGTAAACGTGTTTTCGTTTGTTTTGTGTTCTGTGGACAATAATTAAGTGGTATTTCAACAATTCTTGATCTGGGTTCTAGTATCACATGATCATTATAAATTATTGTCATCAGTTAGATAACATGTCAAAGACTTAACTTATGTGTTTCTACAAAACATAAAAGTCATACACTTTTTTTAACTAGAAACAAATTAATCAGAATTTTACTACACATACTTTAATCAGAATCTTACTAGGCATAGTTTAATAACAGTTTTACTTGACATATATTATTCACAATTTTACTAAACAAAGACTAATTAGAATTTTACTGGACAAAATTTAATAACAATTAAATAGACATAACTAATTGCGATTTACTAGACATAATTTAGTCACAATTTTCCTAGATATAGGTTATTAACGATTTTTCTACTCAGATTAATTACAATTTTACTAGGTATAGTTCATTCACAATTATAATGCACATAGATTAATTAGAATTTTAATAAGCACAGTTAAATCACAATTTTCCAAAGAAACAGAGTAAGTAGAAGTTTAGTAGACAAAAGTTAATCACAAATTTACTATATATAGATTAATTAGAATATGAAAAACATAGTTTAATCAGAATTTTACAGATTTATCGCAATTATATGCTGTACAGTATCAGTTAATTGAAAAAAAAAAAACTGTAATTTTAGAACATAAAATACTATACAAACATGCACTGTATATTACATTGTCTTGAAGTAAACATAATACAAGTAATAAACCACATTTGAAACAAATTTGTCTAACGACGTTTTGGTATGAAAAGGAAAACATATATATTTAATTAGCTCTTTCGATAAAAAAAAAAAAAAAATTCAATAATAGTGAATAATTGTTATATAATTTCATTTCCTGCAAATAGATGGGTTTTTCCAGTGTTTAACCTATGTATGTCTGTACGTATCTGTGTATATGTAGGAATGAATGAACGTATCTACTAGACCTATATATATATATATATATTTGTCTAGTAGATACGTTCATTCATTCCTACATATACACAGATACGTACAGACACACATATATATATATATATATATATATATATATATATATATATATATATATATATATATATATATACACACACATACATATATTTGTATGTATGGATGTGTGTGTATGTATGTGTGTGTGTAAGTGTGTGTATATGTACAGGAAAAGTAATAAAATAATTGTTTCGAAGGTTTAAGTAAACAGATTTATAGAGAGATATTTTAATATTTTGCTCCGTTATCATCGACTCCAAATACTTCATACGGATGCTGTTCAGATGGCCCACTTCGTTCTACGTTGTTACCTACACAGAAATAATAAGACATGTATAATCATGTATGTTACCTTTCATAAATAATCATGCATGCATCGGTAGTTAAACGTAGAAGAAACAGTCAAACAAAACTGCATTGATAAACCATAAGTAATCAAATGTATAGAGAATTAAAAAGAGAAAATATGAAAAGTGACAGAGTAGCATCACTAGGTTGCTATTTACAACTAGAAAGATAAATACTAATCTATGGCGCTGATAAAACATATCACACTGCAAAATATTACTTTACAACAATCTGTATTTATCATAGAAAGATGCTAAATTTTATACTAGCATATCACAAGAGATAATACAAATTAGTTTTACTAATTAATCATGTAATACAAAATAACCTTAGACGTTTTTATATATAAATATATAAATGACAATATTTTATGTCATTGCTATTTCATAATATTTTTTAAGTCTTCTATTTCAGGCCCCTTCTTTACTTGATCATTTTTTACTTCCTTGTGTACCTTCTATCATTTTTTTCCTGATTACCTTGTCAGGATTCTTAATATATACTGAACCTTCAGAATTGAAAACTGAATTAATAGCTATTAAGAAAATGTTGCACCTACCCGGTTCAGACGGAAGATTTTCGTATGTTGGAGACTGCGGTTCTGGGTCATTTCTGTGATTTGAAACAGACAAAATGTCTACGTGAATTCATTTTTTAATTTTAATAATAAAATTAGCGTACAGCCTTCTAACAACTAACAGTCAAATGATTTATCTATCTATCTATCTATCTATCTATCTATCTATCTATCTATCTATCTATCTATATATATATATATATATATATATATATATATATATATATATATATATATATATTAGTAATAATATAATAGGAAATAAACTTTGAAGTTAATTAAAAAGAAATTACCGAACAATCTAATTGTGGATTGTTGGATGATAACATAAAATACACAAAATAGAGAGCATATATAGATATCATACAGACAGACATCGTACACAGACACACAAAGAAGAGACTTACTCTTTGCTAGAAAGATAGGAAAACTTAATAGATAAATTTGACAGTGACGTTTATAGATACTGGATTCAGCTACAAGTCAGACGAGTTATCTAAATAGAAAACCAGGATCTAGCTAGTGATGGATCTATTCGGTCTCTCCCTTAAAGGAAACTCGGTGCTCACACTTCGAGTTTGAAAGTAGCAAACATCATATCATAAAGATTCCCTATTAGTAGATCACCAATAGAGAATATGGTTATCACGGAATCTATTGTAACACATTTTGGATCTGTCAGTTTTTTTCTCATATCGCAGAAAGATGTATTAATGAATCAGTACATTTAAGATGCATTGAAAACAGTGCAAAATTTCGTTACCACAACTGACCACGGCGGCCTAGTGTTCCCTTGACCAGAAATATCAGCCTTGATAGTCAACAAACCAGAGGTTAACACACATAAATATTTCAGACATCAATCGAGAACTGCTTACATTTAGAGATTCACCGATCATTGAACCTCTGAATTGTGGACGTTAGAATGTCATCTACATTGATACGGGATAGGATGTTTTATCAGGAGACTCTTAACCTTTCATTTGCATAATAAATACTCTCGTGTAAGGACTGAAATGTGTAATCACTGCTGTGAAGGAGGACATATATGCATCAACACAGCTACCAAACAATTTAAACTGTATTCACATGTACTGTCAGTTAACATTACCTTTTTTCATACTCATGTTCGTTTTTTCCATTTCCTGAAAAACAAGATTTCAATAAAAATTGCAGGTGTAAACTAAAAACAAATAATAAAAAAAAATAATAATAAAAAAAAAAAATTAGAATTCTAATTTATTGATAGTAAAGTTCCTAAAAGTAAAAATGGTTTCCACAAAAGCATAATACAGATGAAGTCATCTGGTAAAAAATATCACAATATTTGTCATATTAAATAAAATAATTGAAAAAATATCTGTTATTTTATAATATTAAAATTAATAATAATAATAATAAAAATCATAATAATGAAATTACATATAAATATTATAATTTCTGTTCTTACAAAAAATATTTATTTTTTCTTTCAAATTGAATTATTGATACCCATTTCTCTCTCTCTCTCTCTCTCTCTCTCTCTCTCTCTCTCTCTCTCTCTCTCTCTCTCTCTCTCTCTCTCTCTCTCTCTCTCTCTCTCTCTCTCTCTCTATCTACTCTACATACATCTATATATATATATATATATCACACACACATACACACACACATACATGTACATGAACACAGCCACATATACACACAGAGGAAGATGCACTCAAATGCACGTTCGCAGATTACAAATAACACAGCAAAGAAACAAAATGATGAACCTTTTTTCAGTCTCCGACATATGAAAACAGTTCCAATAACAAGAAGAGTTAAGACGAGTGTCCCTGATCCAGATCCAACCGCCGCTGCTATCACGTTTTCATTAGAGTCGTCATCTGAAAACACACTTGTTAAACTGAATACAGATATACTATAAAAAAGTATTAGAATTTGAGACGTGTACACTGTAATAAAATTCAGACTAAATGGGTACATATTATGCCACAGTAAATACGCAGAAATACAGCTTACAAAATATGACAGAAAAAAGGAAGGAACAAAAATAAAGGAACCAGAAAAGTTGTGCAAGGGTGAACATTTGTATGAGTCGTCTTATTTCTTCATGGTTAATGTCTGCAACCAAGTAATTAACAATACATCACTTTTGTACAGAGTTCCTATGTATGCTGTTCTCGGTGCGGTGGCTAGGGTTAAAAGGTTGATTCAATGTATTTTGTACAAGTATATCAAACGTGTTTCCTTGTTATGTCTCAATGGAGGTTACGCGCAACAGTCCCTTGTTCGAGTTGGTGGCTGGTGAATTATATAGAACCAAATAGCGGTCCAAAACAAACCAAAAAACAGTTTTTGATTGGACCCTTAAAAAGTCGACATCGAACCTTCTGATTCACTATCGTCTAACAGTAAGAATCCGTGAACAAAATGTAATAATAATTAAAACTAAGCTACATGACTGCACCTTCCACTATTCTTCCTTATCAGTTTTACAATCCAGAAGCGAATTGTTGCACAGGCAGGATGTCCGAAGACGGTAAAAAAAAAATGAGGAACGTATTTTGTGAGTCGAATGCTTGATTTAAAAACATGTCAAATGCTTTCTAAAAGCAAATATTCTGTGTAACGTGAACATCACATTCAAAGCGAATTCTTCCCTTAATTCTACCAAGAGAGTGGTAAAATCTCGAGATTTGGCTGGACTTGATAATGACGAAATCCTTTATAATCTGTCTCCTTAAGATGTAACATCAGTGAAGAGGTTTAACATTCGATAGAACAATGAACTGATTCCAATAAATACACTGATATCAGGTCAGTCAAAGCCGTGTATCTCAGTGACTTGTTCAACTCTACATTCCGAAGGTGACTTTTGTCCTCTGTGGCCAGTTAAACGATGAAACCAAAGCATGCAAAAATAAAACAAAGTAAATATAATAACGTGAATGTGCTACATGGACAGTTGAGAAAAAGGATCAACTGAGCCTCAGACATTTAATTCTTCCAAGAAAAATAACACTGAGTCCTCTGGAGGAAGACATGGATGCAACATATTTGAATCTTGTAGAGAAAAAAAAGAAAAAATAAATCAATAAAATAAACAGAAAACAACAGCAAGAACATCCAAACAGAAGGAAAAATTGAAAATAACACCCGTATTTTCTCCTAATGAATAATTCAGTCACTGAGTGGAATTGCTGTGGGGGGTTAGCCCAACTTTGATGATCTGAGTCTTAAAGTTGTTAACAACAATTCGTTTACAGTGTGTAAACGGCTGCCAAGAAAATAAAAATATGTTTCCAGTTAGATACAAATACAAATCGTATACCGGTTTAGGCAACAAAAAAACAAACAAAAAAAAACAACAAAAGAATAAAGCTGTATTGTTAATATTGGTGTCTCTGCATTATATACATATATATATATATATGTATATTTAAATTTGTTTCAAATGTAGAAGATAACGTAAAATAAGTGGCGATTTCACAAACGTTTCTGGTAAAAAAAAAGTCTAACAAGACTGAAAGCAAATAAGATGATATGATGCACAACTGTACTAACGTACCTTTTACCTTGTTATTAATATATGTATACCTGCTGTTACAATATCCGTCTCTTCTGTAAAATTTTAACTCCGTATTTGTTGTAAGCCAAAATCCTCACAAGATACTTCGTGTCTGATTTCAGAGATGCTATCACTGTTGTATGTGTTGTATGTAGACCACGTTCTAGAAATTTCTCTGTGACGTTGATCCAGTGTGTTGACGTGCTTTCTCTGTACTGTACAATGAATGTTTGCATGAAGCCGCCGTTAAATTCCTCTGTCCAAGACACTGAGATGGAGGAAGAGCAGAATTTCTGTACATTCACACTGGAAGGAATGCTCGGTGGACCTTGTAGACAAAAAGATAGTCAGGTCAGCTGACGTTGAAAAACATGATGATATCAGAAATATAACGAAATTGTACATTTGAAAACAATAATGCAAACAAGAACAATATAATGAACAAGAACAACCAAAAAGTGATTGGAAGGTCAAATTAATAGACAAATGCAAAGTAAAACTATGAAATTATTCAAAAGATTTTTCCGAGTTGATCAATATGAATCTACAACTTTATAGATTCCAAAGTCTGTGATTTGAATGTGTGTTAAACTGTAAAACCCCAAAGCAGACTTTTCCTTTGTAATCGATGTACCGTGACCAAGTCTGTGTGTAATAACATCTGCTAATTTGTACCATGTAAATATACGGGTTGGGTTCACAATTACGTAAACTTTCAGAGTTATGCTGGTACCCAGTGAGGTGTGTATTTATTATATCCATCTGTGTCTCTGTGTTTGTGTGCGTGTCTGTGTATATGTATGCCTCTTTGTGTGTATTAGTTTAGATTTTTTATTAACAACATTTCTAAAGGCACATCTTTAAAGTTATGTTAATTACACAAATCACTTAATTATCAATATTGTATATTTTTGTTTCTATAGTTGATTTAGAAGTAATTTTAACTTGTTTATTTTGATTATTTATTTATGAGATTCGCACAACAACCGAACCACCTACACACATATGTCACAACCTAAAATAAAATGTTACTGAAGAAGGAGAAAAATCATCAGCTGTTAGTGAACAATTGTCCCTATTCCTTCTTTCAGTGTAACAGTAATTTGTCAAAAAAATTGTGCCAAATGAAAATATCACAAGTTGCATCATTGCTGACTGAATCATTTTTTGTGGTCTTAGTATCACATTAGTAAAGTTTTTTTGTTATTTTCCAAACCTTAATACCAACAATCATATTTATTTATATTTTTAATTGAAAGGTTAATTTATAATTAATACACTAATCGCTTCCATTTAGTGCTGACTGTCTAGATTTACTGATACCACAGATCATCCGACCTGAACATGTTAACTAATAATTAATACACAATTTGTTTGTTGTTATTTCTGAACACAGAAAACACTAGTTGACAGTTCTGTATTGAAAAAGTATAATTTTGGTAGTAAAGATACCGAATCTGTTATAGAAGTGGTACGTACATTTGTCTTTTGTATTTATGGTCGTACACGTTTAATATTCAAAGAGAAAGATTCATAAATAAATTACGTAGATACATTACTTCTTGAGCCAGATGTATCTATCAGAGTTGTCGTTCTTGTTGTTGTTGCTGCCTCTGTTACGTTAATCGTATTAGCCTGTGTTTGTAACCCTGAAAAATACATATATGTACATACATGTATACATATATATAGTAAGCACCACGATGACAACATCTATTACATTTAAAGTAACTACTACTCTTCTACTATTAACTTTTTTTTGTTTTTGTTTTAGTTATTTCTTTTGACTTCTAAATGCAGTTGTAGTGGATCAGCCATTATACTCTCTGGTGCACTGTGCTAACATAATGAAAGTGATGGTGGGAACAATGTGAAATTTCTATGGGATCCAGTAGGAAGGTTGCTCGTTGTCCAGCACTGCATTTCAAAACAATAAAAATACAACACTGCAATCAGTTTTCTTTAATAGATAACTGATTACTAGTATTACTTTTCTTCTGCATATATATTAAGTGTTGTATCTGATATAAGAAGAATGCGTTTAAATAAAGAACAGAAGACAGAGAAAGGTCTCTTTAACCAGCACACAGCCACAACAACAGCTTCCACCAGTATCCATTTATTCAGAGCAGATGTGACCACACCCAAAACAACCACGAGTAAACAGACTTCAAGGAAAAGGGCAAACATCACTTTTCTCACTGACACGTGTCACAAAACGAATCTCATCTGAGAAGAGCAGAACAAAAATGAGAGCTAAACAGCAGTTGGTAGACGCACGTGAAGATTATGTTAAATGCACTGCTGAATGTGTTGTATAGAGCAGCTCTGAGGAGGTAACACAAGATGCACATGTTCTATTTGAGGACAAAGACCCGAAGTCAGGTGATTATGTGATTAGTAAGTATGCCTAAAGCGGAACACTGTTCACTACATCAGTGTAACGATACCCCGAACAAAAAGATGACGAAGGGGACCATGTAGTCAAATTTCTGAGAAAGGCTCCCAGTACTCTACGTCATGTGCATTTACTGAGTCTGACCAGGAAATAATTGGCTCAGTCGAATGTCATTCTTGAGTCTAATGTGAAAACTACTAAAACGCAGAAGGGAATCGTACAACTGGGTGTCAATGTGTTGAAAATGTAATTCGCCCATTAGTATGTGCATTTGCGATGAAATTAATAATAATTTTTGAAAAATGCATTAGTCTTGATTTTATATATTTTCACTGGCAGAGATCAAGGCTCGTAGGATGGATCATTGCTCCCTTACCCTGTCACATAAGTGTACTTCATAAAGATCTTGATGACGACAACCTATCGAACTCTTTATTGTAATCTAAAGTGATAATGCATGTATAAGCATCAACAGCTTTAATATCAACTGTTATCAAGCGGACAAATATCTTAATAATGGCTACTTAGTTTCCACTTTAAAATAATAATAATAAAAATAATAATAATGATGATGATGATGATGATGATAATAATAACAATAACAATAACAATAACAATAATAATAATAATAATAATAATAATAAATACTCACGTGTTGGTGTAATGGAGTTACTCTTACTTTTTTCAGTGCTACATGTCCATGACTTAAAGTCTTTGTCAGAAAATGAAGATACAGTCAAACTGTAAGTGGTTAGATAACGTGTACCTGTGCGTAAAGTTTTATTTCTTGTTTGTACAAACTTACATCTGTAGTTATCTGTCGACTCTCTGTGTGTTTCACATGTTGGTGTTTTATATTTACATGTACAAATTTTCTCATCACCTCGTTTAAATGTGATATCTTCTTTATAAATATTTCTCATAACAGAACAAACAAATGTGAAATTTTGATTGATGACAGCCGTCCAGGAATACACAGATAAACCAGGATTTGTAGCTGAAATATAATAATAATAATAATAATAATAATAATAATAATAATAACACCGCCAACAAACTACTAAGTTAACAGTAATAACAAAGACAACAAAACACGAACAGCAATAATAATAGCAATAAGAACAGCGACAAAATAGTAATAAGAATACTAATAAGAAAAGCAATAACAAAAGTGTTGTTTGTTTACATACATACAGATGTATGTATCAACTGTTTTTTTGTTTTTTTTTATAATTGTAAGATAATATTACTTAAATTATTGTTGTTATTTTGTGTGCATGTGCTTGTGTATGTGAGTCATTGTTTGTTTGTTTTTTCTGTTTTTTTTTTCTTTTGTTTTTTATTTACAGTAATGATAAGTAACTTCTTACATATTACACCAACTTGTGGTTCACTCCACACATCAAGTTGATCAGATCCACAAAACCAGACTCCAGTGTCATCTTCAGTTGATAGATGCTTGTAAACTGTGTAGTCTTTGTAGTCGATGTTAGCTTTGTTTGTCCCTCCATCACATCTACAAATGTAACTTTGTGTACTGTTACAGTTACACGTGTCTCCTCTCTGTACACAGTCACACACTGTAGTGTTATCAGTTTGTGTTTTATGTACAAACTTTATATCAGAATTCAGATTCTGAGACTCGCGTACACGACACGTCATATACATCATTTCACCTTTTAGTGCAGGTATCACGTAATTGAATCCAAACGTTACTCCTAGAACTGATACAAAAAAAATCCATTAATTTCTATTTGCAATTAATTAATTAATTAAATGAGTTAGTGTTGTTGTAATACAACTTATCAGATTTAGTTTAGTCACTATCGTTGTTATTATCACTAATCGTAGCTGTATTAGATTGATAATGATACTACTGTTATTACAACTACTGTTACTACCATTGCGATTACTAATACTTCTGTCACTATTAATTATTAGTACTACCTCTATGGGTACTACTACTATTACTACTACCACTAAACCTACTATTACTGTTACTGCTGATTATACTACTATTTTTAATATTACTCAATTGCTACTACTAGTACTAATGATACTCCTCCTAATACATACTATTCACACAAACACTAAAACCATTTCTTCTGCTACTATAACCTCCACTGTTATTTCTGATACAATTATTATCACTGGTTTATTCTATATTTACTTCTATAATTACTACTGCTACTACCACGTCTTTTTCTTCTTCTTCTTCCTTTGTTTATTCCACTTCTTCTACTCTATTATTAACACTACTATAGCTACTAGTACTACTACAGCTACTACTTCTACTTCTAATAATGCTACAACTACTACTATTACTAGTATTATCACTATTACTATTACTACTATCATTACTACTACTTTTTTACCACTGTTATAGCCATTATTGTGTTTTTAATTATTACTTTTAGATATTCCACATGTACTACAACTACTACAGTTGCTGCTGTTGCTACTTGTGTTACTAGCGCTAGTTGTATGATTACCAGTAACAGTATAACTATTACTGCTGTTGTTTTAACTATTGCTACTATTACGACTACTACACTCCCTTATTCTATTACTATTATAATGACCACTACTACTCACACTAACACAAAACTACATTTTCTAAAAACTATTTGCTTCAGAAGAAGAAGAAAAGAAGAACAACTACATGGAATTAGTTTAGATTTAACTTACCAGTACTCGAGTGCAGAATGAGAAAACTTATAGGAAAAATACAGAAAATAAAAATGTCTGTCCGCATGTTTCAATTATTCTAGTGAGATATCTGAAATAACAAAAATAATAATTGTAATAATAATAATAATTATTATAATAATAATAATAATAATAATAATAATAATACTTATAATAATAGTAATAATAATAACACTAAACTAATAATAATATAAATAATAATAATAATCATAATAAAAATAACAAACATAACAACAACAACAACAATAATAATAATAATAATAATAATAATAATAATACAAACGTCACTAGAAATAATAATAGCAATAACTATAAAATCGATTCAGTCAGAAAAAGAAATTATGAATTATTTAAAAACTGACTTGTCAAATGTTCTTCCTGATGTAATCTGCAGTGTTCATATTAGAGCAGCCAGTAAAATTTCTGCAAAGCTTTCCTCGAACAAGGAAGTCAGTATTTCAACAAGCTGCATTGTTTCAGAAAGGAAACAGGTTATAAAGTGTTTGCTATTGTTCGTGTGAATATGCGTTGAACACTTAGCATAACATATTCTCAAATAGACTTTGTCAGACAAAATTTCGCTTGGAGTACCTAATATAAGTGTGTGTCTGTATGTGTGTGTTTGTGTGTGTCTCCGAATGTTTGTGTCTGAGTGTGTCTCTAAGTGTGTGTGTGTGTGTGTGTGTTTGTGTGTGTTCTCTATTAAGACAAAATTATTACATATTTTTTAAAACTAATTAAATGAGAGAATTCTGTTGAAAGCCCTTCTGATATTGTACAGGGATGTTTATGGTGTGTATATACGTGAGTATATCTGTATATATGTATATGTGTGTGTGTGTTTGAGTGTTTGTATGTATGTGTATATATATATATATATATATATATATATACACATACACATACATCAATATATACATATATGTATGTATGTGTGTGTGTGTGTGTGTGTGTGTGTGTGTGTGTTTCTATATGTATTTGAATGTATGTGATTTAAAATACACTTAGAAAGGATCAAAGCATACGTTTCTGCTCTGCTAACAAGGATTAAAATCCAATAATTTACTACAAAACGAAATAACAATTTAAAAAATAGAACTGTTCATGATAATAACAGTTATTATTTAATGGGTGTGCTATATATGTGTATGTAACAGACTGGTATCAGGTATGTGTATTATTGTAAAAGATGAGTGTAATGAGTAGATTTCTCAAAACCCGCGGTGCACGAGGAAATGTATCAGATTTATTGCTGTTTTATTAACCATTTCTATTTCTATATATGTAGGTAAAGCTATAAAATAAATTATTTTCAAATCCTTCTTAGGTGGGGAATTAAGCAACGATGTTAGAGGCAGGCGCCCCCTGGCGGGAAACTGCCAATATATTACGGAACACGGACAATGGAATTTAAACAGAAAGTTTTCACAAAAGTAACCGAATTCACGTGTTTTGTTCCGTAAGAAGAAATTACATTGAGGTACTGTTATCTTTTCTTTCTTTCTTTTCGCTTAATTTTAGATCTTAGGTTTTTTCAGCTTTATGTTTCTTTAGTTCCTATTTTGTTTTTCATATATTTTATTTATTATTATTATTTTTTTTATCTTAGTAACAGTATTGTTTTTGCATACACTATTTTTACCTGTGTCTTCCTTTCTTCGTTCTTCTCAAAAATTCAGGTTGAGGATTCTCTATCCGAATTCCATGTGACAGGAAGTTCTGAATATTCCAGATACGAGGATATAACCAGAGAAAAGGATTTAAATCAAAACACATATTCCGTTTAATTTCCATAAACAGCAAAAACAGAGAGTTCTCGGGATGTTTTATATGTAATAAAGTCTGTGTGTTGGGTATGTAAAAGGGTTTGACCGTAAGGTATTTATATGCCATTTTATTATTTTTTTTCTTTTTCTTAACCGAAAAAATGTTTCTACATTTTGTCCCCTGTGCTGTGGTGTATACGGTAATTAAAGTGAAAATACACTTATCAGTTAATTTCGTGGAAACGTTAATGTTTACATCAGCAGTAAATAAAAACTCAGTGTCTATACCACGTCATCAGATACATCCGCTGAAGCTGACTGCAAATGTTTGGTATGTAGACTTTTTTATTTCAAAACTAATTAAACACACATTTTGTTCTCTTCTGTTTTATTTGTTCCAGTATTTCTTTTCTAAACTAGGAGCATAACACGCAAATAAACATAATTAATTGATTTATTATTAGTGTTGTTGTTATTGTTATTATATATTTACTATTATTATTATTTAGATTTGTTATCCCCTTCAGCTTCGAGACACTTATTGATTTACTACATACATACACACATACATACAAACATACATACATACATATATGTTCAGTTGATTATTGATAAACGTGTGAGTGATAACATGATGTACTAATCTTTTTTTGTCTAGACCAAAGTTTTCTTAGTTGTCTAAAATTTATTACCCTGAGATAAAGATCACTTTTGTAAAAAGTTAACTTCATCAGAGAGAGAGAGAGAGAATATATCAGGTTTTGTCAAGCCTAAAGTATAAAAAGACAATTTCAGTTATAAAAATTAAAATTCGAACATAAACTGCGAGTGAGCAAAGGAAAGAACATGAATATCCAATGTACTGATAAAAGTTCAAATGGTTTCACATTATATGATTATATTCTCTTAGGTGCACATAATCGATTGCAGTAAGGGTATACACAGAAAGTAGGTACTCAGTATAGATCTACATTTATATACTAATAAATATAAATGGCTCTATCAAACTGACAAAAGTGTGTCTATTCCCATATTTAGTCTAGATGTTTCGTTCGTTTGTTCACTATGTCTGTGACTTCAGACACTCAATCCATTAACAGTTAATTATTGTGTCTATCTATCAGAAATTCAAAGTTCAGTAAAACAGCATATGAGTGAAGTAGTCTCAAGTTAATCAGTGAATAGTAACATCGTACCTTGATCCTTCATAGACATAGTGTTTAGATATCTACACAAACAGATAAATATATATATATGACGAAGATAGATAATCTCGATTTTATTTAACGTAAAACACGTTATCTATTACACCGTGTTTCATTTGACACATTTCTTTTACGTATATTAACTGTAGATATTTTATTAACGTTCTAATTTATGAAAATAAATGTATTACCTTAATACAAATTTAAGTTACAGAAACACACACACTCATATATATATATGTATCTATGTATGTATGTATGTATCTGTGAGTGATCTATGTTTGTGTGTTGTATGTGTGCGAAAAATAGAAGCCACTGAATAGGACAAAATTCAAAGCTGGTTTAGCTTGTCACTCTGAACTCGCTATATCTTTGCCGCCAATTAACGGAACTTTATAATTCTAAAACTGCCTTTAAAAGTTCGTAAGTGCGTATTTTTCTGTAAATATATTTGTGTGTGTGTGTGTGTTTGTATGTGTGTTTGGGTGTGTTTGTATGTGTGTTTGGGTGTGTGTGTATATATGTATATATCTGTATGTATATGTTTGTATGTTTCCACTCGCATATATACATAAACATACACACATCTGTCAATATAATAATGAAGGATGAACAAAAAGTAATTGGTTTCTGGTTTCTTTGTTTCAGTGTGCTATTAAGGAGTTTTGTTTACTTCACAAAATAAAGTTATACCGAAACGTGTAAACCTAAACTGAAACGTCAAAACATGAATTGAAACTGGAAAAACCCATCTTGTACACCAAAAGACAAGGTGAAACATTAAACATAACGGTAAAATGAAACAAGTGGCATTAGTAAATTAAGTAGTCAGAGAACAAACTGAAAGACGAAAAGATAAGCAGACACGTGAAATAACAAAAGCATAATGTGTTCAAAATACGGAGCAGTAAATTATTCTTACATAGAGGACATACACGAGAATGACGATGAAAGATTGCAGTTTGAAATGAATAAACGCAAGGATGATGATCAAAAACTGCTGTTTTAACTTAATGAATTGAAGTTTGATGATGAAACACAGCTGTTTGAAGGACAAGAATGATGAAGCACTGCTGCTTGAACTGAACGAATTGAAGGAGATGTACAATGAACAATTGTTGTATGAACTCAAGGATCGACAAAAACAGTTTTTCAGACTTCTGACTCAAAGAGAACTTTCGTCAAGTGATGTGTGTTTGATAACAAAATTACTAGCAAAGTCGTGCAGCTGCGAAGTACACAAAAAACAAGTATTTATCCTTCTACTTGATGTCGAGAGATCGTTATGTATTAGTTTAATTGTAATGTACTTTATTGCTTTATTTAACAGGACGATCATCTTTTTATCATCGTTGGGTGTGGAGTGTTTTCTTTATAGTAATCCTGAATAAACCTGTCATTATAAAACACTTGTAACGTTTTTATTATTCAACCGTGCAAACAAACAACATAGTAATTTCGCTTCAGTAAACAACATATTGTTCGAACATATTTCAAATTGGTTTATGCGGTGAATGGA
This sequence comes from Chrysomallon squamiferum, assembly GCA_012295275.1. NCBI lineage: Eukaryota > Metazoa > Mollusca > Gastropoda > Neomphalida > Peltospiridae > Chrysomallon > Chrysomallon squamiferum. The sequence continues at coordinate 16,890,932 of CM022676.1, forward strand.
GACATGAAAAGCTGTATAAATGAAAAAGAAAAAAGAAATGAAAGATAGACGCAGAAGAAGAAAACATTCCTTTGTTCGTCACTGAAAACAAAATCTTATCTTTATCGTCTTACAGTCGCCATATTCAAGATTTCTGTCTTTTATTAGAGGTTAACTGAACAAACGTGGGAGACTTCACTTTGTCTCTTCAACCTTTTCTTTCGTGGGAAAAAAATGTGTGTGTATGTATCTTCTCCACAAAACTAAAGTTCGAAATGGCAACTATATATATATATATATATATATATATATATAGAGAGAGAGAGAGAGAGAGAGAGAGAGAGAGAGAGAGAGAGAGAGAGAGAGAGAGAGAGAGAGAGAGAGAGAGAGAGAGGAGAGAGAGAGAAAAGAAAACATAATGTTTCGTCCAGAAAAAAAAGAAGGAAAGTAGCTGCAACATCTGTTAAAATAAGTTAAGTTTATTTTTGTAAGCTATTAAATAAGCTAACATAAAATTCAGTCCACTCATCTGTAAATTTATTGACAAAGCTGTAGATAAACAGAGGGCGAATCAGCTGGACATTATCAACATATCAACACATTTCATATAATAATTAATATAGGGAAATCAATTTAGTTATATTGACAGAAGATAATTACTTTACTCAATCAGACGTTTTTGACACACACACACACGAATGCGCATATATATGTAGGTGTATCTCAGAGAGAGAGAGAGAGAGAGAAAGAGAGAAAGAGAGAGATTAGATTAATTACAGTTATTAAAATAATCAAATGTATTAAATTTACAATTATACTTCTAGTTTGCGTGTATTTCTGATATTGTATTAGTTTTAATAAACGTAACAGTTAAAACGTTTGCATCATACCTGTCTTGTGTGCAGTCTCTCATTCACACATAGAAACAAACTGTATGTATTTAGATTATTCAACTAATGAAATATATGCTATAGTATATTGAATTAATTAGTTTAAAAACAATATATATGTGTGTGTTTCTGTGTGTGTGTGTGTTAACAATACCAAACAAAGGTGTCTAATATATAGAGAAAAAATTTTCTTATTATTATTATTACAATTATTATTATTATTATTATTTTATTTTATTATTATTATTGTTGTTGTTGTTGTTGTTATTATTATTATTAATATTATTTCTATGAGTACGATTATTATGTTATCTTTGCATCCTGTTTTTCATTGCTATTCATTAATTAAATATGTTATGAAGAGGATAGATAAGAGTCTGTATGTAACCATACACGTTAAAAAAGTTCTATTTTTGGTGTAGAAGTGTTTTATATTTCTCTTTTGTCCGACAAACCTGTAAAGCTGGCTTCACTTTATGACGATGAAAAAATTGTGACGGATTTCATCAGAGAGGCTATTCTCATTTATAACTGAACCGTTACCGAAAGTCTAAGATTTCATTATGTCATTTTGATCTTTACTTTTCTGTCCCGCATTCGTACATAGCTTCACGTTATGTTATATTTATGAAACAATGTGTGTGTGTGTGTGTGTGTGTGTGTATGAGTGAAGTGAGATACTATAATATAAGGGAACGCCATTGTAAGAAATGTTAGATAATGGCAAAGTGTTTTAAATTGAAATACTTAGAAAACAACTCTGTAACGTATAATTTTCAAGGTATTAACAGTGCTGATATAAAACTGAGTCACTTTTTTTCGTAAAACTATTGATAAATTCTATTATCCTGAAAAGCTGTAGAGTTATGGAGTTGGAAATATGACAATGTTTCATAAAATATTTATAAACCGGCGATCTGTTTAAAAAGGCATACATCGCAGGTCCGACGTGAGTCCACTGTGTGTGTGTGTGTGTGTCTGTGTGTGCGTGTGTGTACGGTGTGTGTGTGTGCGTTTGTGTGCGTGTGTGTGTGTGTGTGTGTGACTAGTTAGTTATCCAGTGCGTTCAGTGGACAGCGACCCTTCCACCGATCTCACTTAATAACAAAAAATCAGCAGATCCTTCTGCGAAACAAAAGTCCGTAACAGAAACCACTCATTTTACTGTATACACCCACACACACATATATATAAACACACACACACACATATATATATATATATACACACACACACACACATACACTATATAAATAACACATCAACAAAAATGCAGTTTCAGAGAGAGAGAGAGAGAGAGAGAGAGAGAGAGAGAGAGAGAGAGAGAGAGAGAGAGAGAGAGAGAGTGTGTGTGTGGTTTAAAATTGGAGATGTTTCTGTTTACTACAGAACAGAAAATCACGTCTCCATCCTGGGGACAAGCGAGACACGAACATCAAAATATTCCGATAAATGTAACCAAGGTTACCTGTAAACCTCTGTTTTTTGACTATTGTTAGTTATATACTGATCATTTTTCCATGTGAACGTGACATCACCGTTTATGTTGTTTGATGACATGTCAAAATCATTGTTCCGTTATCAGCAAACAAACTTTCTATTTCCCTCAGTTGTGACTGTCTGCGGACTATTTGATATACACAGCAGTACTAATATTTATTACTAAAAGTAATGTATTCTCTTAACTCACCATCAGCAAGTATTTATTTCAATTATAGAAGTTCCTTGCTTTATAGATAAATGTTATGTTTTATGAATTGGTTTGCCTGTATTTACAAAAGGAGCTTTGTTTATCTCTTTAACTTTGTATCACTTAGCCTCTCTATTTTTAAACCTGTATGAATGTGTTCGTGTGTACTTGCGTCTATATACATATCTTTAAAAAAGAATAAATACTTGTCTTTGCGTCTTAACTAGAGACAATGGGTATTTAAATCTCTCTCACTATCTCAATATGTGTTCCTGTATGTGCACGCGCTAGCGTGCGTGCGCACCTGTGTGTGTCTAGATATGTTAAAAAATGAGTGAATAATGTTGTTGTCTATGACAGAGATGACTGGTATTTACACGTCTCAGGGTTTTTTGTTTGTTTTTTCTGTGTATTTTGAGTGCAGCTGTTGACAATGCTAATTTCTATATAAACTGTTATTTTGTTCTAGAAATCCGGGTTAGTCAAAGTCCGTTTTCCCGAGACGGCACCGTATTAATGTGTGTGTATGTATGTGTGTGTGAGTCTTTGTGTGTGTGAGTGTATGTGTAGGTGCATGTGTGTATATGTGTGTAGTAGTATCACTATTATTATTATTACTATTATTATTAAAACTGTTTGATATCTCAAACAAGGACATTGGGAAAGAGCACTGTTTCGTTTTAAAACATCACGATTTGAACGAGTGAACTGCAAGATTA
>CM022676.1:16896709-16927319 GCA_012295275.1 Chrysomallon squamiferum
GTTTATACGTAAGTTATAAAATCTGTATAATAATAATAATAATAATAATAATAGAAACAAGAGCAACAACAACAAGAACAATAAGAAATTTTACAGTGCACTAAATATACGTGTACATATTTTATTTCCCTGACGATGCTTGCATGACCAGTATATCAAGTTAAGCTAACACGTGACGTTTGTTTGTAATGTATGTAGCTCAGATACAAATAGCGTCTCATTGCTATATAAGAAAGACAAAGGTATACTCGGGTGTTATTTACAACGATCTGACAAATTCATTGTTAACAAACTCTCTGCTCATAAGTGTAGAAATAAACCATGAAAAATATGAAATTATTTACATTTGTGGTCATTTAAAGAGAAAAGATATAGACAACCCAGTTATTTCCAATAAACCGAACAAACTAACAAACTCGTAAATAAAAAATAATACTATTATATGAGATAATATTTTCATATCTTCTATTGGCACGTACCATACCTTTAAAAAGCCTCACGCTGTAATACTGTTTATTATAAGTATATCAATAGCAGCGATACAAAAATATATATATATTAAAAAATACAATAACATATTATGCACTGGTTAGAACGGGTGATATTCCAATAGGAACGTTAGATAAGCAGGAAGAAACTAATGAAGAAAGAAAGAAAGACTGAGATGAACACACGCAAATAAATAAATAAATAAATAAATAAATAATAATAATAATAATAATAATAATAATAATAATAATAATAATAATAGTAATAAATATAATAAATTAACACAATATAAAATACATTGTAGTGTGAAAATAGTTACTTACCTCAACAATTTTCTGATCGACAATTTCTCAGAAACGAGAAATCTCTGTAGTTGATCACAGAGATCAGGGAACTATAAATAAATAAATAAATAAATAAATAAATAAATAAATAAATAAATAAATAAATAAAAAGACACAAAGTGAAACGAAGTAATCAGATACAGCATAAACTGTAAACGATACATTGAACTCTACAGATACCGGACCAATTATCTGGCGTCGTGAAATCCCGAAAGACCAGAAAACCGGAACTTTTTCCACACGCAATTTTCATAGTTTCCGCGAGCGGGTATTGTCTTCACGAGACCGGAACTACTCTTTCAAGCCGCATGGTGTTCATTCACTCGCCGCATTGTTCACGTGTCGAGTCACCACAGTTGTGTATCGTCAATTTTCTGTATTTCTTTTTCTTTTTTAAATTATAAAATGTTCATGCCTAAATACTTACGAATTTAGATGTCTTGGCACGAGAAAACCGGAAAATCTAGAAACTCGGAATGCCCCAGGCCCCAATGAGTCCCGATAATTGGTTCGGTACCTGTATTTAAGTGATAGTATAACAACTACTACTGCTACTGCAACTGCTACTACTAATAATAAAATAATAATTATTATTATAATGACGATACCATTATTATTTTAATTTCTTCTGAGTATTTTTTTTTTATTTATTATTGTTGTTGTTGGTGTTTTTATCATCAAATATTCTTCGATATTTACCATAAACCAGTTTGTTAGGTAGAAAAAAAATCGTTAAATACAATTCACACAAAAAATGCATAGCCTTGACAAAATAGATTTCAATTTCAAAATGTCTGATCTGATTTAAGCAAAGTAATAATTGTACCGCATATATTAAATTACAATAAAATAGAAAATACCTTCAAATTTCAAAATGTCCGTCTTCGTAAGAAAGTACGTCCTTGCTTGGTGACTGTTTTCCTTGAACTGACAACGTCCTGTTTGACAGGAAATTGAAATATCTTCTGTGTATCGCTGTTTACAATGTCGTCTGCTCATAAACACGTGATTGAAATCAGATGTAGAGGTCACGCCACCTTTAGCGTTAAACGTGCACTTTTCCACCACTTGTCACCGAACTCTATAGCAAAAATATGCTGCATTTTTTGTTTTCTTATTTATTTCATGAAAACTCTTTACTAATAGCTAGCATTAAGCCATTTTAAATAGAAAATTGTGGTTTATGATATTTTATTTGTATTTGTTTTTATTATTTCAAAATGCAATGCATGAAAGCCACTAGCAAAACAGATAAAGCAATGTTTCTTTACTGAGCCCAAAACCAATATCAGTGACGCTCTAGAATATCAACATTTACTCAAAAGAGAGGCAATGTCTTCGCTTGAATTTATATATTAAATCCACGATATGTTTAATGCATTACAAAATAACTTAATATTTTGTGCTCGTAAACCACCATTTTCATAATCATCAAAAATTATTCTTCTGAATATTTTATGAGGTTTTTTATTCAAATAAACTGAAATTATTAAAGAAATGGGTTTCTAATATTTTAAAGAAATAATTTGTTGGATTTGGCAGTGATGAAGAAATATAAACAAGTTTCGATAAAATTAAACTTTCGATTACAGTAATTTTTCATAAAGGTAAGAAACAACGACTGAAGCAACCTTTGAACCTTATTGAACTTTGCATTAAAGTTTAGCTGTTGTATCTGATCCGTGGAAAACCGTACCGCAACTGTTGTAGATTGTGAAGCACATTTTAATGTATGTTTTTAACATATTTTTTCTAACTTATATAATATATATTATATAACTTTAGTTTTTGTTTTTAATGAAAATCCACAGTAAATTAAGAATACATTCGAAACACGAGAGGGAAATAACTTAGCTTTGTATTCATGGAAGTGGTAAAGGAATTATCTCCCACTGTATCAGTAAACACTTTTCTTGTCTGCTCCATGAAAATAGTTAAACACGATGTATTTGTTACTCAACATTTACTATGAACAATGATAATTAAACAACATAACTAAACAACAACAACAACACAATAATAATAATAATAATAATTATTATTATTATTATTATTGTTATTATTATTATTATTACTGTCATTATCATTATTATTATTATTATTATTATTATTATTATTATTATTATTAATATTATTATTATTATTATTATTATTATTATTATTATTATTATTATTATTATCCTGATTTATTAAAATAAATTACTCTGTAAGGCCGTGTTCTATAATAATAAACTGATGGAGTAGAATAAAATATATGTAGTATACACCAATATGCAATACTGCTCTTGCACTTTATACTTATAGAAGGTTGATTTAGAAAATAATAATAATAATAATAAACTATGACGGATACTGTTAAAAACAAGACGGAGATCTGGATACTCCACTTTTAAAAGTAGCCTTGTAATTGCATGCACGTTTCTTTGTGCGTATGTCTGTGCTTGTGTTTTTATGTGTATAATTTAGCACTGACTATTCTTATGTACGTCTAATTAGCCTGTAGACAATATTCAGGGAGGCGCTATCACAGGTGGACAAAGTCCAGTCATGATTTGACCAACCTGATCAGATGCCGCTGTCGAGACTCGAACGTATGGCTCTCGTTCGCCCACACTCAGAAGGGAGACAACCCTATCGTTAAGCCATCAAGCCAAGCTTGAAAAAGTTGCTCAGTAACCGAGGGTAATCATCACTTCACACGAAGGACACTGTTTTTTGCATGTTGAAATTTTCGTGTGCATCTAATTTTTTTCTCAAAACCTGCCAATGGCAAGTATGTGTCGTCTGCTAATTTGTATATATATATATATATATGTATCCATGTATTTATGAATGCATGTATGTATGTATGCATGTGTCTCTGTGTATGTATATCTGTCAGTGTGCTCGACGATTTGTTCATTGAAAAGTCAGAAGTATCTCAGATCTAAATAATAAGCTTCCGCATGACATTTACACAATTAATATTTCTTCTATTTTGTTTCAGTTTTGAAGCATTTTTCTTTAAATTTTGAATCGTCAGGTGTTCTTGAAGAAATCTAGACTATAAAGAGAAGAACTCTTTGTCCATATAATTTGTGTTTTTCATTTAAATATAAATCAAAACCGGGATAACAGATCTAGAAGCGATATGGTTGTAATAGCAGTAGTCATAGTGGTAGTACTAGTACGATAGGTAATAGTAGTAGTAGCAGTAGCTGCAGCACTAGTAACAGTGGTAGTAGTACTGGAAAGACTAGGGCTAGTAATAACAGTAATAGTAGTAGTAGTAGTAGATGTAGTAGTTGTGGTATTACTAGTAATAGTAGTGATGGTAGTATTAGGAGTAGTTCCAGTTGTAGTAGAAGTAGTAATAGTAGTAATAACAGTGGTAGTAGGAGTAGTAGTAGTCCATGCATTAAATTGAACGGCTTACCTCAAGATGTGAGTAAAATCCCAGTTTTGGCTACTAAAGATTTCATCAGTCGACTGAAGCTGTTTTTGGTATCTGCACATCCAAAGAATGCACCTGTTGTATTTGAAATTGGACCGAGGAAAACCCTGCTGGTAAAGTCATCAGCCTGAAGAAAAGTTAAACGACTGTCCATCAAACAATCGTCATATGCACATCGTATGCAATAAGACCGGTAACGAAGCATCTGTCGGAAACGACCAGCAGTATCGTGGTGTGAAGAAGTTTGTTGAGAAAGTTGGTCTCAGCGTTACCTCTGCCAAAGTTTGTTCGATTCCTCGTCTCCTTCGTTATCTACAACGAAACGATCAGTACACCGTTATAGGATCTTACGATTTAGCTCTTCCGGTTGAATATCGTGTAGCTTTGTGTAAAGCACCTGTGATGACGCTAGAACAAACACTAGGAAATATACTACCAGCTGAAGAACGATCAAAAGATTCAGAAGAAAAAGACGAATGGAGTAAATGGAGGAAGAACTTTCAGTCTGATCGACGAAAACCTGAGACAACTGCATCGGATATTCTTGCCCAGTACATCACGTTGAAAGTAGAACATGAAACAATTCAACAACAACACCGAGAAAAAACACCAGAACCTTTCTCAGAGGATGAAATTATTGTAGATTCACCAAGGAAAATCCTTTGATCGAAAATCAACATCTTGATATGCAGAAAAAGTGATCAACGCTATCACCAGAGAAGAGAAGAGAAAAGTCATGTAAGCGGCCGAACGAGAGGAAGCTAAAAAATTAAAAGTAAGTTCTAAAGGCATGAACATGATAGAAATAGCTAGTAGATTATTAGTTGTTAATGTGGCAACAACCAGAGAACAATTAGTTACTTGAGTTAGAAATTACAAACAAGAAGCGAATGAAGTTTGTACAATACCTGGAGAAAATCAACCACTTGGTGGATTCACTTTTATCATGAGTGAGAATTCATTTCAGAGCGTGTTGAAGTCACAACTTGAAATTGTGAATTCTAAAGTAGATCCGAAAGTGTCCATTATTGACTATTTGAGAACATGGGAACCTCCAAATGATTTAGATTTGATTGAACCTGAAGAAAGCATGATGGATTTACTATATTGGTGTTGTCATGCTGAAATTGATGGTATCAAAGTTGCACGAAAAATAGTATCCATTATTCGAAAACATGATACTGACCGTTACTGTGTCTGCTTGATTGGAGAATCCACAACAGGTAAATCGTATTGGATGATTGAACCATTCACAATTTTACAATCATCTGTAGTTGGACGTGCGCGTAAAGACGCTGATTTGGTTTCGAGTCATGCGTGAATAAAATATTATTCTTGTTGATGAATGTAACATTTATCAACCAATTATGGACACCAACAAATCTTTGTTATAAGGTAATAAGGTGGAAGTTGTAAGAAAAGGTAAACAACCTATGGTGATCCATAAAACTGTTGGTTTTGTGTCCAGAGATGAAAAACAAATGATTGTAACACAAAATTTTATAGTTTTGTATTATTACAAACATTGTCATGTGGTTTACCAATTTCGGACGACTGTTTTGTATTTTCTGTTTTTGCTTTAATAAAAATTAAAATAAAATAAAACCAAATTATTATTATTTATTTTACGTGTCTAAATAGCAGTACGTTTTCCAGTACCACTATTAGTACTAGCCCTACTATATCCAGTACCACTATTATTACTAACCCTACTATTTCCACAACTATTATCACTTTTATTATTAGCTCTACTATTTCTAGTACTATTATTATTACTAACTGTACTACTGTTGACATTTACCTAACTTACCTTGATATCCACCTTAACTTACCTTAATTACCGACTTCACCTGGAATAAGAAATCAAATCTAAATTATCCGAGCGTGCGAGGATTCGAACTCCAAGCAGCGAGCGTACCGAGCCTGAACGCTAACCACGACACCATCCGATCTCAGACGAACAAAAAAAAATTACTTCTAGTCAATCCTGCGATCGATGTTGTGCAGTCGATTTTGGGTTATCTCCCAACATGGCGATTATCTGCAGAAACGGTCATTTTCATTTTATTTGATCTGACTATTTTAAATATAAATCCACATAGTAGGGAAATAGTAGGGCTAGTAATAGTAGTAGTACTGGAAATAGAAGGGTTAGTAAGAATAGTAGTACTGCTTCGGAAATAGTAGGACTGCCACTAATAGTAGTAGTAGTAGTAATAGTAGTAGTAGTGGAAATAGTAACACTATAGCTGGAAATGGAAGGGTTACTAATAATAGTAGTAGTAATAGTAGAGCTAGTAATAATAGTAGTGCTGGAAGTAGTAGGAATATTAATAGTAGTACTGATTTGGATATAGTAGGCTAATAATATTGGAACTGGAAATAGTCGGGGTACTAATAATTGTAGTAATGGAAACAGTAGGGCTAGTAATATTAGTGCTGGAAATAGTAAATCTGGCCCCCATATTCATAATGTATTTAATATTTGTTTAATACTAATTAGTCATATATATGTAATATTTTTCAAGTCTGTGCCTCAACGTTTTCTTTGGCTTCATATTTCAAGTCTGACAGGTGAAGGAGAAGACAAGTAGTCATCTGAATTGAATAAAAACAAAAAACAGACTGTTTGACTGTGAGCATTTGACACATTAAACAATGAAGATTATATTAGATTATAAACGTTTAAAAACAGGTTATTAAGATATATCTATAATAAATTCAGAAGAAACTCCGTGATTAAGGTTGTTTCTACCAACTGTGGTTCTACTTTTACTGAAAATGCAGGACAGTATTCGCTTTACTAGTTTAATCAATGTGATTTTTGATTTGTTATAAAGAACAACACAGAAAGAGTATTTTTAGTGTCGTGCTGAGAATAGATATTTCGTGTGAATGTAATACAATTCTTGACGTTTAGAAAGTGATAGAACACAATCAGTGCATGAACATCAGTTTCTTATAATGACTTTTATTTAGCCTAACTTTTCCTTTTCGTGTATCTGAGAGAAAGGCTGTCCATTGTTAGTCGACATTACCAGTTGTCTTCGGGAAAGTATATTTAGAGAACAAAAGTGTCTACAGAAAAAGCAAAGAGACCGAGAGAAAGCCAAAGATTATGTAGTTTTATGAGATAAACAAAAGATAAAACAACGACAGCTAGTAAATAAATATGTATTAATGATTGTAATAAGTAAATAAACTCAGTGTCAGTGTCTGGGTGCATATCACAACAGGGAGAAAGACAAAAATGAAAACGAGGCAGAACACCATGTTACCATGATAACAAGACTGGCATGTCTACAGTCGCATACTTTACTGAATGAGTTCATCTGTAGAAGTGAAGAATCTGTGGACAAAAATGTTAAAAGTGTTTATTTAAAAACAAACAACATGTGTTTACATGTTTAATATTATATCTGCACCTACATTTACCCACACACTCAGTAGTCAATTCTTGTCATTATCTGCAGAAACAGATATGTAGATGTAGAGACAGATCGATAAACTGATCAATAAATAAATAGGTAGTCACAGAGGGAGACATATTGATGTCTCAAACTAGTAAATAAACTTTCCTGGTATTGCAAAGTTTTGAAACCTGTACACTGTAAATGTTATTTTTTAAATACAGCTCTATATTGCTACTCTAATAATTATTACATAACTATTTATTTTTGTTTGTCCTTGTTTTAAATATTTATTTTCATTTACTATGTATACACACATCAGACGATCTGGACAACCAAAAACATTAGAACCTCTGACTGCATGAACTAAAACAGTCTTAAAAGAAATAAACAGAAACATTAAAATTTGTTCTAAGATATAAAACTGCAAATTTTAATATAAACTAATTTTGAATATTTGAACTGACAGCAGCCAGAATGTGGGATGCACCTACTGTTTCACCATCTTCCTGTTGTTAATTTATGTAGTGATTTTGTTATCCACTGTGGAATATAATAAATTTACTGCTGATAGATAACAAACACATATTGACAAATTTGAAGAAACATGGTCTGTTGTTAGACATAAATTATCAAATATAACCAGCATTTATTCAGTTACACAACTCAGAAATTTGAGTGTTCTTGTTTTCGCAGTTGTTTCCTAAGCAGAGACAGCTCAGTGAGTTGTTATTTAATTTACGTGTAAATTACGTTTTCATTAAAGTGTGGTATCATCTACTTTACATAGATTAAATATTTTGTCATTGTGTTGTAAATTAATACAACCTCAGCAATATACAGGTTACTTAAACTTCATTCAGTTTTTTAACTAAATTTATAAATATGTACAGCTAAATACAGACACACACAAATATATATGTCTAAATATAATGAAAATGATTCTAATATGTTTCTAACTCATAATGTATGATGTTGATTTTTCAACTGTGATTATGTAACAATTTATTTTATTAATTTGTTTTCTGTCACACAATAGTTTACGTTTACAACTAATTTTTCCACTTGATAGATTTGCTTTAAAAGGACTGGCATTTCGTAGTCAGAAGAAAAAAGACGTGACAGACAATAGTCAGGCAGGAAAGCAGTGTTTTCAAATGACATTTTCTTTATGTAAGAGTATGGTAAGCCATTGTCTGTTCTTATGCTGATAGGGTATAATGTATACATTAACATGAGTTGTGTTTATGTTTCTAGTGGATGGATGCAATTATTGTTTCATAGAGATTGCTGTCGGTTTATTTTTAAATCTCCTTACCAGGTATGGACACTGTGATGTATATAAATTACACATAGAGCTATATACAGTCACACACAAACAAACACACAGATAGTCGATAGTGTATATATATTATACATACACATATCTATAAACACAGATACTCTGTGTAAGTATTGTGTGTGTGTTTCTATATATATATATATATATATACACATACACCTATACACACAGATAATCTGTGTATACATATCAATTTATGCATTACACATACATCAACAGATATGTGTGTGCTTACAAGTGTACATATACATGTAGACACATAGCTATATGTATGCATATATATTTACAGTCAGGTGTGTATGCATATCTATATATTACACATATATACAGACAGATAGATAAGTGAACAGTGAAATTAAAGAAGATTTTAATTATTGATATTACTATAAGTAAGTACTGGCATAGTCTATAGCTTGTTTAGCTGGTTTTTTTTAATAGAGAAATGTATTACTGGTATTCCTTATATGTATGTATGCATGCGAAAATACAGATAAGTAGATAGATATAACAAACAAAGTTAATTTCAAGTAAACACTGATGCATGAATAATTTTAGAAATCAAATATTTATAAGTGTTTCATTTTATATAAAAACAACACACACGCACAAACACACAGACACACTGTAATTTCATAAATGTATCTACAAAGCTACAAAAAATATAAATTAAAAAATTAAATATTCGCAAACTAATTTTAAACGGTTTACACGAAAAGTTCTAATGTGAATAACTGTTAAATCTGGCCGAAGGTTATTCGCTGCTTTGTTGTTTATGTTCTTGGCTTACTTAGTTTAACAGATAGTTAAGAACTTACTATTAAGATTCATATTAATTAGTAAGTTCAGGCGAGGATCGCTACAAGTAACCTGTTAGTAGAAAAAAAATTTCATTTACTTACTTTCATGACGTGGCTGACAAAGTCAGCAATTTTGTTTCTGAAATCATAAGTATTAGATCGATTTAAATGCAACGTGACAAGCAAACCGATCAAAATAGCACTTACTGTATAACTTCCGCATTCAATAGTTAATATGGGTTACCTCCCTTCTTGTAGATTGAAATCGAGCGCTCGATACCAAGTAAAACGGGTAAGTCTGCATAAACTTAATGTTCAGAACTTCAATTGTTTCGTAAAAGATGCATGGAAAAGAAGAACATTTTAAAGTGCATCATACATTTTGCTGCGAACAGACACAATTCATCTATACGTGTCTCAGTGTCGCTACATATTTTCGTTGACCATCTTCTCAGCGTCATCGGCTCCGGACGAATCAAAGCTCTGGGACCCATACATACACGCAAACACTGACTGCACGTGTTACATCACCAGGGGTCCCCATACACAACGCCCAGTGCGCCTATACCTTACGACGACGCTGACTACATACTTAATCCTGGTCGTAGTATTGAAGCAATTCAACCCACCATCTATTTCAAGGTTAAAACTCTTTTCAGTTATTAGTATAAGAATAACTATAACGTAACATCAGAGGAATTTTTTAAACATAATTTATTTGTTTTATTCAATAATTTGTCTTTAAGTAAAAGCAAGAATAGAGAAATACTTGTTAATTTTGGTATCTGATTTTTATCACAGTTCTACCGTCCCTTGACGTAAATGACAGGGTTGGTTTGGGATTTTTGCCCGAGCTCGTGTTCCGGACCGTAATTTTCCAGTCACCAATTTTCCCCGTGTATCCTAGGAGTCCGTTCTTACCGCTGATTGGCCGGATACCCTCCACTTTTAGTTTACTGTAGTCACTGAAAGCGGCAGAGTAACCACCTTTAAAATATATAATAAAACAAAAATAACAAATTTATGTGCATGTCTCTATCTGTGTGTGTTCGTGTATGTGCATATTTGTGTGTGTTAATATCACTTTTTAAACCTCAACGAAAAGTTGAAATATAAACACTCTAAATTTAAAAGAGAGAGAGAGAGAGAGAGAGAGAGAGAGAGAGAGAGAGAGAGAGAGAGAGAGAGAGAGAGAGAGAGAGAGAGAGAGAGAGAGAGAGAGAGAGAGAGAGAGAGAGAGAGGGATTTTGACAGTTTATAAAGATCAAAACGACAAATAGTTTTGAATGTTTTATTACAAATGTTATAGTTAAATATCTACCTGAGATTTGCCGGTGATTACTCGTTGATCTGCCGATAAGTTGACCTGGTTTAAATGTTGATCATTTTATAGAAAACTTTGTCTTTCTTTTAACCCAGGGAAATGACATTGTTTTTATTTATTTATTTATTACTATTATTTATTTATTTATTTATTTATTTGTTTATTATTATTATTATTATTATTATTATGACTTTTAAAAAATACAATATGTATATATGTATATATCACTTGGAAGTCGGTCAGCGAAATTATATTTAGTAATAAAACTGCAAGAATAGCTACTGACATTCCTTGTTTTTGTGTTAATTGCAATTGACAATCAACAAAGATATTGAATTTTCTTTTCTTTTTTCTTTTTTTCTTTTTTAAATTGTGTACGAACTGAATTAACTCAGATAGACTGAACAGAATGACATGGTAAAGATTAGAATTAAGAAATCCAGTACGCAGAGGTGAAGACTTGAGAAAGTAGGCTATCAGTAGAATTAAACAGACATAAGAATAAAACTTTTCTTAAATCATTTTATCACTTATGCCATGAATGTGTATAAAATATGCTGTTAAAGTCCCTGTTTTATTAAATACAGAACATGTACACATGTAGATATTTAATTTTATGTTTGTGGCAAATGCTTGCTTATGTCTTATTGTCTCATTTTGCTTTTACAAAGTGTCACTTCTGTCTAGAGACAGAAGTGACTCCTCCGTATTTTTCCAGCCTATCGTGAACCCTTCATAGCTAAATCTTTATTAATAATAGTGTTCATTTAGCTCAATATAGTAACTACAAGATATATGTCATCATTATTTGTTAAGCTTTCAAAGAATGGCGGTCATTTCATGTCACATTGTAGCCTAATTACATAAAAACTGCCGTCATTTTTTTCAGAAGTGATCGTCTTTGCAAAATTGTTGACAAAACTAAGTATTATATAACTTTTCTATCTTTTTTTTAATTTTAATTCAGGAATTTACACCCGAAGTCCGAAGTGTACAATACAATGATTTGATTATCATAAACTATAGGAAACAGTACAGAGAAGAATGCAAAACAAATATATAATAACAAAAAAATAAATAAAATGCATATCCGAATTAGACACTATATTTTCAATGACAGATTAACGACAGCTGGAGAAGACTTTCCTGATGATAATGATGATGGCGATGATGAAAACGATGGTGATGATGATGATGAAGATGATGATGATAATAATGATTATGTTGTTTTACAGGAAAAGGAAATAAAACAAACTCACCCAGTTTCGCCTGGACTATTTTATTTCCTACTTTACTCGGGTGGATGATGTCTCGTTTAGAAAGCGACTTCAGATCAAAGCCGTGATTCTGTCCTGAGCGGCTTCTCTTCGACTCGACAGTGTCAACATCTGAGTCAGATACCTGCACAGACTGGGACAACGCTAATAGCAGACAAAGGAACGCTAAGACAAATTGAAAAGCGACTCACTTCATCTTTGTTGTCTTCGTCCGAGTGATGTTGACGATGATGATGTTGGTGTTTAAATAGAGAAAGAAACATGAACCTCTGATACAAATGTCGCCACTTCTAACCCGATTTCAACTGTGAACCTCCCACCAACTAATTAGATTTAGAGTTTCTTGTGAACAGTAATTTATCTCTTGATATTAGCATAACCATTGTTCATTTCTGGACGTCCGCAATGTTTTAGTTGTAATAAAACACACACAATAATAATAACAATAATAATAATAATAATAATAGTAATACTAATACTAATAATAATAGTAAAAATAATAATAATAATAATAATAATAATAATAATAATAATCATAAAAATAATAATAACAATAATAAAAATAAATGAATACAAAAATATATAAATATACAAATAATTGTATAAATATATAAATACAAATAAAAAATAAAAACATATAAATAAACCGGATGTTGTGAAACAAATGTTGCCATTCCTCAGTTTCATTTAACTGATACCATTAACTGAATTGCAACTGTACATTTAGCTGTGAAAACTAATTTAGTTTTAATCTTATCATCATTATATATATGATTACATAGATAAATACGTATGGCACTGCAAATAATGAAAAATAATAACTCTCTCTCTCTCTCTCTCTCTCTCTCTCTCTCTCTCTCTCTCTCTCTCTCTCTCTCTCTCTCTCCATCTCTCACTCACTCACACACACACGCGCACTCACTCACACACGCACACACACTCACTCGCACAGACACTCACACACATACACATAGAGATATTCACATTGATCCTTTCGCCGTAACATTCAATTAACACTAAATTTGGCTGACGTCACAGATATAAAACAAACACATAAATAAATAAATAAATAAATTTAATTATAGAAACACGTTTACCATAACTTTTACATGATTAGTTTTGAGTTCAAATTTTAGAGCAGCGCTATATATTTTACGTTAATAAAATAAAATAATAATAATGACAAAAAATAAAAATGAAAATAAAAATAAAATAAAATAAAGATTGGTACCAGTATCAAAGATCAACTTCTGATAAAATATTCTGAGAGTATTACAGTATAAAATTGTGAAATGTAACATTTTATAAATTTATAATTAAATGCTTTCAGGAAGATAGCGGATACTACTGATCTTTTGTACCAGTTCCAAACGCTTCCTTTAGACTGAATTGTCTAGTACATCTTGCGTATGTGTGCGGATGAGTGTGAACATTATCTGTGTGCATTAGTGGACAATATATTTACGTATGCTTGCACATGTATTTTTGTGTATGCGATTTTATATGCGTACGTAAATGTGTTTGAAGAAATATTTCTTGATCTGTCCCCTGTATAGAAAGAAAACTTGGTATAATGACTTAATGTAATTTAAAATATCTGACATAAATTCTATATAAGCATAATAATAATAAACATAATAAAAATAATAAAAATAATAATAATAATAAGAAGAAGAAGAAGGAGAAGAAGAAGAAGAAGAAGAAGAAGAAGAAGTAGAATAATAATAATAATAATAATAATAATAATAATAATAATAATAACAATTCCTTTATGACACAGTTTATCGTGTAGTACTATAAATGTCCTGTTTCATCTATTTAAATTAGTTTCCAAATGAGTAAGTAGATTCTATACTGAAAGTTGGAATGATTTACGATCCGTATTTAAAATGTCTGCCCTCTCAGAGTTGACATAAAAGTACTGATCTAACTGTTTTTCCTTCATCTTTGCTCAGGTAAAGTCAACATCCTGTAGAGTGTTATACTTCAACTTTGATACTGATCATAGAAGGAGCCAGTGTGCCTTTTGTTGTCTATTTCTTACTGTTTATTATCTTTGCTAAAGGCTCATCTACAAATAAATTAAAAGAAAACATCAGACTGTCACTCACATTTTTATGTATGTACATAACTATATATCCATCACACATATACACATGCATGCACTCTGTCTCTCTGTGTCGCACGCACAGACACACACTTACATATGCAAATTGTTTCGATAATCTTCAATAAACACAGACAGATAGATAAGTATCTCAAAATAAGCATGATTAGACTGAAGAACTTCTTAGAATAAATATATTTTCCTGATATCACAAAGTTTTGAAAGCTGTGCTCTAGACAAAAACAAGTGTGTGTAACAAGAACATTACGTTTACTTTGGAAATATGTCTGACAAAGTCAGCAACTTTGTATCTGAAATCATAAGTATTAGATCGATTTATATGAAAAGTGACAAACAGAGAGATCAGTCTAGCACTAAAGATATAAATTCCGCATTCAGTAATTAATATGGGTTACGTCCCTTACATTATACTGCGACCGAGCGTTCCATATATATATATATACACACACACACACGTCACAACAAGAAAATAATAATAATAATAATAATAATAATAATAAATAAATAAATAAATTAATTAATTAAAATAAATAAATAAATAGAAAGATGATGAAATGATGAATATAATAAATCAGCTATAAAAAAACAGAGAGATAGATAAATAAAAACAAATAAATAAATAGATAGACGGATAGATAGACAGATACAAAAATAAATAAATAAGTTAATAAATTAATAAAAGCTGCAGGAAGCTGAAGGAAGTTTGCAGAACGCTTTATCATTATTTATGGAAATAGTTACATATAATTAGAGTCATGTTTAATGATTTTAGTTTCTTCTTATTATTATTGATATTGTGAGATTATTTCTTCTTACTTTCACTCTTTCCTATCGTAAAATGTATATAATGCAATTTATATACAAAGCACACTTAACTTGTTGTAAAATCCTGAAGTAGCAGATAGTTATTTAGACAAATGTGACATACATGTGTGTGTAGTGTACAATTAATGGAATATAAATGTATACACTGGTTTTATCCAGTGATTTAACATCGCTACAACCAGATACAATCATGTTTACAGAATGTTATATTATCAAATTTACTATACATAGATTCATCAGAATATGACTAAACAAAGTTTAATCACAGTTTTACAGATGTATCGCAATAGTATGCTGTACAGTATCAGTTAATTGAAAGAAAAACACTTTAATTTTAAAACATTACTTAGTCTACAAACATACAATATTACATTGTCCTAACGTAAAGATAATGCAAGTATCAAACCACATTTAAAACAAATGTGTATAACGACCTTCTTGTATGAATAATTGTCAAATGTTTAACCTATGTAAGTGTGTCTGTATGCGTATGTATACGTATTGTAAAATTAATAACATAAGCTGTTTCGATGTTTTAAGTAAATATATTAATAAAGCTATAATTTATTATGTTGGTGCATTATCATCGACGCCAAATAGATGCAACACAAAACAAACTTAGCCCAAAATGACTGGCATTTATGTCATTATTATTTCATAATATTATTTCAACCTTCTGTTTCATACCCTTTCTTTGTATGTTCTTTCATTACTTCCTTTAGTACCTTCCTTCATTCTTTCTTTATTTTCTTGCCAGAAGTCTTAATAGATATTGACTCTTCAGAATCTAAAGTGTTTTTGGTAATGTAAAGTGTCCTGGAATAAACATTTAGAAAATTGTGCACTTACCCGGTTCAGAAGCAAGATGTTCTTATGTTAGTGTCTGCTGTTCTGAAATATTCCTGTGATTTGAAAGAGACAATATTTCGAAGTGAGTTCATTTTTCAGTTTTAAGAATAAAATTTACAGACTTCGAATTTGAAAGCAGCAAACATCATATCATAGAAATTCCCTACTGGTAGATCACCATTGCAGAATGTGGTTATCACGGAGTTGAGTGTAACTCATTTTGCATTTGTCACGATCTGTTTTCTCACTTCAGAGAAAGATGAACTAATGAATCAGCACATTTAAAACACCTTGGAAACAGTGCAAAAATATATTAACACAACAAACCACGATGACCTAAAGTACCCTTAAGAGTGAGACCCTATGTCCAGACAAGCGATGCGTCAATTTTCTCTTCATCACAAAAAACCGGAGGTTAATACACATAAATACTTCAGTTATAAATCGAAATAGCTTAAGGTTAAATGTTCACTGGTTATAGAACCTCTCAACCGTGCATGCCATTTACAATTAAATGTTTCATTTCAACACACAAATAACCACTTAAAAAGAAAGACTCCGATAATAAAATAGCATCGTCATTAAAGCAGGATAGGATGTTTTATCAACAGATCCTTAACGTGTCGTTTGCATAATAAATATACTCGTACATTTATAAGCAATAAAATGATATCACTGTTATACAGGAACACATTGTTACAAAAGTAATACTATAATCATCTAAACTACGAGTTAGCATTACCTTGTTTCAAATATATGCTCATCTTTTGCGTTTCCTGAAAACAAAACCAAAAAAAAAAAATAAAAAAATAGATTACAGGTACTGAAATAACAAACAAACAAACACAAAATATAATACGATGTGGCCTCGTAAAAATTATCACAATTTTAGTTATATTAAATAACAGTAATTGTATCACGAAGTTTTTATATTATTGTGAATAATAACAGTAATGACAATGATGATGATGATAAAATTGCAAATATTATAATTAATTTAATTTTCTTCTTACAATTTTCTTTTCTATTTATCCAAAATTATTTAACTAATACTCATTTCCCGATTTCTCTCCCAGGGACAGCCACAACCACAGACACATACACAGACACATATCCCCACACACACAAACACTCACACATACACGCACAGAGGAAGATGCACTCAAAAGTATATTTCAACGTTAAAAATTAAACAAGACCAAAGAAGCAAACAATACCAACCGTTTTTTTTTTAAGTCCTCGACATATGAAAATAGTTGCAATAATAAGAAGCGTTAAAACGAGAATCCCTGATCCACATCCAACAGCCACTGCTATCAAATTTTCATTAGACTCGTCATCTGAAATAACGCTTGTTCATTTGAACACAAAGATACCATGCGAACTATTGCCGCTTGATTTATGTACAGCATAACAAAATATAGTCTAAATGTACATGTATTAAAACACAGTAAGTATAGTGAAATAAAAATGTTAAATATGACAGGTATACATAAGGAAATAAGAGTAAAAGTTAAAATAAAAGACATAATTCCAATGAAATGATATATAAAACGATTAGTTAATATTGTCATGATTTAGAAGATACAAAGGCTTCATAAATAAAGATCAGTTAGCATTAACGTTCAGCTGTATTGCAGCACAGTTTTAAAGATCAATATGTGAAAATACTGAGGATATTTATTAGTTTGATTATTTATTTACAAATTTCGTTATAGAACTTTTCGCGGTGTTGTAATACTTAGGTCCTTGTTTCCGCTCATACTCTCAATCAAATTTATTAAAGACACAATTATTTCAATTGGAATTGTTTTTCTTTGATATTCTTAGGCAACTAAAAGTTTGCTAATAAGTTTACTTCGTCTGTGATGTCAGAGACTCTATCACTGTTGTATGGGTTGTATGTAGACGACGTCCTGGAAGTTTCTCTATGAAGTTGTTCCAGTGTGTTGACGTGTTTTCTCTGAGATGGAGGAAGAGTAACGGCCCACAGTTGAAAGAAATGCTCGGTGGACAAAAGTAAAGGAATTTTCGAAAAAATAAAAGAATGAATGAATAATCAAATATTATTAATGAAAACTCGATTATAAATGCCACAAAAATCGATTAACATGAAAAATCGAAAGAAAAAAAAGTATGAAATGTAATCGAAGCATACTAACTAAAAACAATAGTAATAATAATAATGCAAATATTATAAGGAATTTATAGACATTAACAACTATAATTACAAGAACAGAATGAAGAAAATCTAAAAACATTTTAGAGAGAAATTGTTCATCAATAGAATATAAAAGATTTGAAATAAATATCCATCTATATAGCTCAGAAGTATGAGGTATTAAAGACAATCTTAATTACAGGTATCATATGGGCAAAGATAAAAATAAACTACGTAAACAATGAAAAAAAATGTATGTTAATGAAATATTAAAATGACATTAAACCTACTGAAACAGATATTTAAAATGATAACCCATAAACTTATGTAAAGACTACTGAACAGCACATATAAACTATTTATAGACAGTGAGATCAGTATTAACAAAACACTCTAATTATATTTCCAAATGTTACCAAAAGAAGATGGTACACCTGTATTAAACATGAAAGTAATTAATATGTTCAGCTTACGTTTCAGAAGTCAAAGGCTGCATCTGAAAACTTCAGCAGAAACTTCACCATTTTTATCGGGTGATTCATAGATATAAATAACAATATAATCAAGATACGTTTCTGTAAATTGCTAATGAACAATAGTGCGTACGTAATGCAAAGCACAAAACAAATCCTTAACTATCTCATAAAGCTGGTTAGTAAACTAGAAATATTTATATACAAAATAATATATTTTCAATCGTTCAAGTTAAAACGAAAACCAGGTTGCTGAAAAAAATATCAGTTGGTTTTCACTTAAATACATATTACAAACATACAAAAATTATATCATGTGTGTTTGTGTATGCTCTCTCTCTCTCTCTCTCTCTCTCTCTCTCTCTCTCTCTCTCTCTCTCTCTCTCTCTCTCTCTCTCTCTCTCTCTCTCTCTCTCTCTCTCTCTCTCTCTCTCTCTTTCTCTCTCTGTCTCTCTCTCTGTCTCGCTCCCTCTCTTTCTCTCTCTCTGTCTCTCTCTCTCTTTCTCTCTCTCTCTCTCTCTCTCTCTCTCTCTCTCTCTCTCTCTCTCTCTCTCTCTCTCTCTCTCTCTCTCTCTCTGTGTGCTAGAAAAAGTAGCAAGACAATATAAATATTAGAAGATCAACATAATTTCACTTGCACATTTTTTTTTTCAAATGTACAAGTTAAAACAAAATAAAGATGGTTAAGAAAAAAAGCTTTTAGTTAAATACATAGTATAAAACAATAAAACTGTATGAGTATGCTGTATGGGAAAAACAAGAACACCACCATCATTATTATTAACAAGTGTTTACATACGACATGACTTGTACACTTTTTTTTAAATGTACAAGTTTAACAAAAAAAAAGATGGTTAAGAAAAAAAAAATATTTTAGTTAAATACATAGTATAAACCAATAAAACTATATGAGTATGCTGTATAGGAAAAACAGGAACACCACCATAATTATTATTATGAAGTGTTTATATACGACATGACTTGTACAATTTGTTTTCAAATGTACAAGAAAAAACAAATAATTAATGTTTTTAACAAAATAAACCATGTAGGTGTTTCCAGTGTTATCGAAACTGGAAACAAATAAAATGATGTGATACATAACTGCATAGAAATGTATGCTACCTTGTAATTAATATACGCACCTGTCATCAAAATATCCCTCTCATCTGTAAAACCTTTATCTCCGTATTTGTTATAAGCCAAAATTCTCACAAGATACTTCGTTTCTGAATTCAGTGACGCTATCACTGTTGTATGGGTTGTATGTAGACCACGTTCTAGAAATTTCTCTGTGATGTTGTTCCAATGTGTTGACGTGTTTTCTCTGTACTGTACAATGAATGTTTGCACGAAGCCGCCGTTAAATTCCTCTGTCCAAGACACTGAGATGGCAGAAGAGCTGATTATCTTTATGTTCACATTGGAAGGAATGTTCGGTGGACCTTGTAGGAAAAGCACACAGTCAGGCTAATTAACGTTCAAAACATAACATAACATAACCATAACAGAAAAAGAAAGAAAACAGTGTACGTATTTATAAGTGTGTATTAGTTTCTTGTTTTTACTATATTTTACTGATATTCTATTTTGTGATTATCGTATTTTTTTTTTTTTTTTTTTTGTTAGGTTTAGTTTACTTTCAGTTTTTAATTCTATGCATACCAAAATAATTACTGTTTTAGTATCTTACATTTAACAACAAGCTGCACGTTTTCACTGACATCAGATTTGATGTTGTTTCCTGCTTCACAAGTGTAAAATCCTGTATCCAGACATCCAGCTTCATTCCAGCTGTACTCCACTGACTTGGAGTTGTTCACTTCACGTAGAATCTGAGATCTGTTTAACAGTTTGATGTGAGATGCTGGATTACTGTCAACTTCACATCTCAGAGTCATGGGAGTCAGCTCATCAACTGTTATCTTTGTAGAATTTGAGTTAAACGTCAAAGATATAATAGAAGTTTGGTCTGCAATGACAGAAAACATTTACTCTATGTAAATTCACTGACGTTTGATCTGCAAGTGAAACCAGTCAGACACTAGTAATTTAATGTTCAGTATCATGTAGTTGTTACTACTACAAAGAGTTTAAGTTGTTTTAGTGGAAAAACAGTTTTCTATGAGTGCAGATAAAAACATTTTCTACAATACTTTAAGTTTTATTTTCATTTACTAGTAAATTAAAATTAACACAGAAAAATCAGCAAAGGTAAGCATTATTCATGATAACTTAATTTAGAACAAATATTTATAAATAATTCTGTATTTGTATGTAGCTAAAACAAAATCAGGTTGAAGTTTTTCATACAAGTACTGTCAATACGATAGATAAACTGTGTCAGCACATCTACAACATCTATCTTGTCAGACACGTTTCTCCAGTTCACTCTGAATTTTTCTATAACACATGACAAGAATTTTGCTTACCACGGTACAAACACGATTAAAAGAGTCAGCAAAAACAACAACCAGAAAAAATGATAATGAAATTTAAAATAATAATAAATAAATAAATACAAAAACAAAAATAAATAATGAAATAAAATAAAATAAATAAATAATACAAAATAAATAATAAAATGTATTCACTAAAATCGGAAGGCCAGACAGATTTTGTAGGCAGTTCTCTATTTAATAATATTACAGTTTGAGACCAGAATAAAGACTAAATTTAAAATATAATGAAGGAAAAGGATATTATTCTGAGTGACAGATTTGTAATATACATGAAACATTACTGGTTTTGGTAATGTATGCGAGACAGAAATGGTAAATGTTTATAAACTGAATACATTATATGTATAACATTTTATTTCTTAAATTATTTTATTGAATTTTTCTTTCAAATTTAGTTTAACAGAAAAATAACACAGCGAGAACTGAAGAAACCGCTGAAAAAATTATGGTTTTTCAAAATATTTCTATACCTTATTAACATGATTTCATTTAACACATTTTGTCGATATGAATTAAGAAAGATTCCGTGCATTCGATATTTATCTTAATGTTCTTCCTTTTCTTTTTTGACATATTGTTTCTGTATTTAAAGTTGTAAGATTATCTGTGAAAGTGGAACTTACAAAGAACTCTAAGCTGGAAGTGATTACTTCCTGAATATTCAGAACTATTTGCTGTACATGTAAATGTTTGTCCTGTCTGATTTCTGCTCACATGACCAACAGTTAACTCAGAACTGTTGACCAAATACCGATCTTCACTTCTCCACGTGTAGACACAAGATGAGTCACAATTAACAACACATCCTACATTTAGAGTTTCTCCTTCAACAATGTTTCCTGGAGCTGAAGGAATGAATCTAACAGAAAGGTCTCCATCTACAAATAGGTAAATAAATAAATAAATAAATAAATAAATGCATAAACAGTTTGATTATAGCAACAAATTAAAGGTATGTTCTTAGTGCATTAATTTATTACACTTAGAAGAAAAAAAACATGTAAGGAAAAACAATAGATCTTATGAAAAATAAAATTTAAAACAAATAACAATGATTAAATTTGATGATTGCTGCAGGTTTAATGTATCTGAAGGTAGCTTTTAAGTGAATGTCGTAGATTTGTATATGAATTGATGGAACTTCGTACATCACTGCAGTATGTCCAGCCGTTATAAAATACAGCCAAACAGAATAATGGAGATGGATCTTTAAACTGCAGAAGGTATGTATATCATATATCAGGAAAAGAAAATATTGCTTCACATTACGTAATGTATTTAATTCCTACTAGAGACATCTAACGGATAATGACATTTGAGTGTAAGGATTCCCCATCCAAAAACTAAATTAACGACAGAATATAAGGTGTGGTTACAAAATTCGAAAATAAACTTGACAATCAACAAAGTAATAACTATTTTGTGAGAAGCTGATCATTATACAATTAAATTGACAACATGCAACACGTTTAGATACTAATAAACAGATAAATAAAATAAAATAAAATAAATTAAACTATCACATGCAGACTGACATTGACAGCTTATTCCAGCATCCTTCCCATGATAACAGTTGTGTTTTCCCCAGCCAGGAAATGAACACTTTTCAACATTGTCTTCATCTCCATCACATCTCAGATCATCAAGAAATATTCGTCCAGTTCCTCCTCCTGCACTTTGATATTGGGTTGCATTAAAGCTTTAATAAAATAAATATGCATTATAAAATAAATAATATGTACAGTAAAATTAATATTATTCAACATGGTTTGCACAACGCCTTCAACAGATCTTCTCGTAGTCCTGACGTTTTCAGAAGATATTTGTTACTTTCTAAGTGATTTCAACTATGTTTAAAATGTATGTTTTCCTACCAAAAGGATAGTGTAAATATCGCCAGGGGAATTTTATTATACGAAGACGACTTGAATATATTTCCTATGACGCTCAAGATCAACATTGCTAGAAATTACTTTGTGTTGTACGTGCTGTTTTTTCTTCTTCTTCTTCTCATAGCAGTTATTATTATTATTATTATTATTAACGATCCTCTCGAAAAATATTTCACGTAAACATCATCAGTAACTTTCATTGTCAGGAGAATCAAATAAATTACATCTATATAAAATATTCTCCTGCACAAACTAAGAAAGATAGTAAGTAAATATGTAAATAAATGAAACAATTACCGACTAAATACTAACATGTGACATAAAACGGAAGCATCTTTTTCATCAAAATCATCATTACAGATTGTTCCCCAGAACCCGTTTATTTGAATCTCCACTCGACCTTGTGTTGATATTCCTCCTCCATTCACTAATCGTACTGGTACTGAAATAATAACAGGTTATATTTGATCTGTAACTAAGAATATCGGCAACCAATATTTCTAATAGTAATGTACTGAAAGGCTAAACTATATACAGACACACCCGTGCAGAGATATATGACTTTTTAACTGTTAAGTCGTACTCTCCTTGTTTTGCAATAGCTATAATCAATAGTATGAGATAATTCAATTTGATTTGGCATTAATAAATGCAATTTTCAAATAAAATTAAGTTGAGATATGCAGGCGTTTTGTGACAGTGGTCTGATCGAAAATAATAATAATACATTTTAAGTCAGAAAATATAATAACTGTCAGAAACTGCTAGTGGAATTTCTTTCAGAAGCTTTTTGGAATAAACATATTTTATGACAACAGATAAAACAACACGTAGTATTGCTTTCAAAGATATGTGGATGAAAAGCAGAACTCCTGTCATTCACCTTACCAGTTTGTTTGTTTGGTATTTTTCTTGTTTTCATTTTTTTTTTTTTTTTTTTTTTTTATTATTTTTTTTTTTTTTTTTTTCTGTTTTATTTCTTCCTGTAATGTATCATTCGCGTTCAACAGAGTCCCACCAGACAATGGTCTGAATATCAGAATGCTACATGTCACAGTGCAGTCAAGTGTAAGAAAGCGAGCAGTTCACAACTGATCAAGCAGATAAACCATGTTTTTGTCGCGTATAGATTGGAACAAGTTAAACCAAAGTAATTCTCACAGTTTTCCTAAACACACTAAATGTGTGAGTTCAAAAGGACGAACATTTCTGACATACACTGACATGACTCACTGCTCTGTATCATCTTGATTATGTTTCCTCATTAATACAAAAATTCGAACACGACACTAAACAGTTAGCCTGCATTATGAGATGTGTTCCATATTCTGATTTCATCAGGATACTAGATACTTACTAATCTTCATTTAGTTTAGAATTTTATGCTCCTGATCCAATTTCGAGAACTATCAGATTACATACAAACTGAGCCAAGAAAGAAGCCAGTGGATGTGCATAAGCTGTTGTTTAAATTGATATCAGTATAAACATTTCAATAAACTAGTTACGATAATCTATCTGTGAAATCATTTATCGAAACTGACCATAGATGCTAATGCTAATGAGGTATCATACTATCTGCTAGGCCATCAATATCACAAATGCAGAACTGCTAATGTTCTTGCCACGATGCTTGGGAAGGGTATTTGAAGGATTGAGTCACAAAATGGAAATATCCAGTGAGAAAGTGGAAAAATACAGTGTCAGTTCTCACACAGACCAGTGTACATAGAAGTAAGTTAGGCGAGGGACTCTTCATTTTCAGTCTCTAAATCCAGTAACATGTTTTGACTGAAGTAAGACTGTAAAGAACTTCCAGTCAACATTTAATTTTAGAATTTCTTGATAACGGTAATCTCAGAGTTGCCTGTCCCTATTTAATTTTGTAACACGAATGCTAACTGAATTCAGCTGTACACAGTGTAGGATGTTTCTGGATAAAACTGTTTGCCAATTTATAAACCTTCAAACACAGACACATCAACAGACATAGAAATAAACAATTAATAATAAAAAATAAAAATATTATTTATATCCGTTGTTTATCGCAGCATAAGAAATATAATACAAGGATTTTGTAACCGGCCGGCTAACTAAGACGAAGTGTGCACAGTGTATAATGTTCAGATATGACTGTTTCACAATTAAAAGGGTGGACACTCAGACACCGAATACGCTAAAAAAATTGGATCATGCAAAACAGGGACTGAATACAAATACAAATGTTTTATTGTATATCGCTGGCAAAATAGTTAACAAAAGTAAAGACAGACATGTATTAAATACGTTAAGATGCATCTTCTATTCGTCCATGCAATACAAATAATTACGACTTATACTTGTGAAACACGGACAGATGCGAACCTTAAATATTTTGTCATATTTGGTGGGGAAAATGGTGTGTATCGTACTTTGCTGTTCCGAATGAATCTATATATACAACAATTCTAGATTAACGTTAATTGTGTTGCAGCTTTTTCTTCTTATTATGTGTTATAGATTTATAAAGCTCTTTTCGTTTTCTGTCTATATCAATGTGCGTTTAATGGTACTCAAACGATATTGGCGTAACCTGTATAGTAAGTGAATGTGTATTTTTGTGTAGGTCAGATAAAAATAGGCTGTCACTGTTAAATGAGATACACTGATGTATACCCGGGTGTTACTTACACTTGTTACCAGATCATGAAGTAGGTGGTATTCGACTTATAGCGGGCTACTTCGTCTGGTACAGACTGATCCTCTAGTAAATATTATCGACACATACAAATAGTAAACGGACATCTTTTGGTAGCAAATATTAAATAAAGAACACGGTTCTATGGGGAAAAAAATAATAATAAATTAAAAAAATATGTATAAATAAATAAATAAATAAATAAATAAATAAATAAATAAATAAATAAATAACAATAATAATAATAATAATAATAATAATAACAATAATTATAATAATATTATTAGTTATAATAATAGTATTAGTAATAATAATAAAATTGTTTATCACTGTTTTAAGAATCGCGAAGGAGCGCTTTCAAATCAGACCTACACTATTACCATTTGTATGCACATATATTAGTAAAACAAAATTTACACAACGATCGAACCCTTCATATTGTCTTATTCTGACATGAAAGAGAACCTTATCACACATGGATAACACATCAATTAAAATAACAGACACAATAGTCGGATTAACATAAATCTCCTAGATTGGTGACTGTTAGTCTGTTCACTTGCTATCATTAATTTTATTAATTTGTATGTCTCTACTTACAGCGATTTAAACAGCTGATGCCCACGTCTTGATTGTGACTGCAGTTGTTTTCACCCCAAGTAGAGTAGGAACAATCCTCTACACTTTCTTCATCTCCGTTACAGTCGAGTCCATCAAGCCAAATAGGTCCACTGCCTTGTCCAAACTGAGATGATCTGTAGGATTTTGCTTCGAGACTGAAAACAATTTAAATCAGACTTATAATAATAATAAGAAGAAGAAGAAGAAGAAGAATACAATATACAATAATAAGACGTATTCATCATGTTGCTGATGGACTATCCTGTAAGATATATAAAAGAATAATAATAATAAAAGAATGTGACGAAGAAACGAAAGCAATAATTTATAGTCAGATCGTATTCTTTACATTTTTGATTATACGTTTCACAAATAATTTATTAATACTGATTTTTCACAATTCAGTTTTTCTTGAATCTGTATTTTTTCATCAGTAATTTATTAATACAGCGTACACTAATTTTAGGGTTAAAACATTTTTCTAAATTATTATTTGTATTATTGTACAATAATCAACAATAATTTAATGGTGTCAAAACAGTAAAAAAAAGAAGAAAAAACAACAACACTATAATATTATCTCATATAATTCGAATTTTACGTGACAGTATAATAAACTTTTAAGTAATGAAAATGGTTAAATTAAAAAAAGTGGTTTAAAGTTACTAGATATTTAATATTTTGAAATATTGCTGTTAAATATTTTCCTACCTAGAAATGGAGGGTAGTGTTCCTACATTTCAAGGTAGGATTTTATATAACTGTGAACATGTCGCTGCATCGAAAGCTGTAACAACGTAAAATATATTTTGAAGATATAACGTTGCTAGATATCAATAAATAGTTTTTAGGAAAATATTTATTTACCGACTAAAACCCATCATGTTACATATGACAACAGCATCTCTATCGTCAAAATCATTATCACAGACAGTTCCCCATGTCCCGTTCATTTCTATTTCAAGTCTGCCTTGTGTTGCAATTCCTCCTCCATTGGCCAATCGAACAGAAACTGAAGTCAGTTGAAGAAACGATCAAATACAAACTATTTTCAAAATTTCATTTGTTTTGTTTAACGGTCCGGTTCCAAATTAATTTTCGCTTTATTGATCTACGTAAATAATATTACCGAGCGATATGACTACAACATTCAGATGTATAATTAGCACTACATTTTTACAAAGTCAACTTTTACTTGTAATATCCAGAAACCAAATATTTCTTCTAGTAACTATGTTAAAAAAAAATTAATAAAAATAAAGGCCAATACTAAATAAAATAATAATAATAATAATAATAATAATAATAATAATAATAATAATAATAATAGTAATAACAAGAACCATAACATTCCAAGGGAGAAAATGCAGTCCAATCGCTTCGCAATTTCGCCGATCCAGAGAGAGAGAGAGAAAGAGAGAGAGAGAGAGAGAGAGAGAGAGAGAGAGAGAGAGAGAGAGAGAGAGAGAGAGAGAGAGAGAGAGAGAGAGAGAGAGAGAGAGAGAGAGAGAACAATGTCATGTAGCGTTTTTTAATAAATCAAAGAATATTAAAAGTACAGCCGATACTTTTCACACTAAGTGGTTGTTGCATTTCGCATTTAATGATAAATGTTTTGTTCTTAGAAAAAACAACAAACAACAAGAACTAAACAAACAACATACTCTTAGGGAAGCAGCTTATTCCCAAATCCTGTTTATGACTACAGTTCTTGTTACCCCAGTCATAGAAAGAAAAGTGATTCACTCCATTTTCGTCTTTAACACAGTTAACATCATCAACCCACACTGGTCCTGTTCCTTCTCCAAAATGAGCATTCTTATACGTCTTTGCGTTGAATCTAGAATTTAGAAACTACAGACTGAGTTGTCTGATCTTGGTTAGTAGAAACATTGACCAACCCGTACTACGCGATTATTCAGATTTTATCTTATTTTGTATGGCATAAATAGAAACGTACTCATATTTTATAACTGTTTATAAATTAAACAGTTTAACTGAAAGTAAAACATTCTTACTGACTGAACCCTAAAAGTGTACAGATAAAGCCTGCGTCTTTGTTGTCAAATCTGTCACCACAGACAGTTCCCCATGTATCGTTAAGTTTGATCTCAACTCGGCCCTGTGTTGAATCACCTTCACCATTGACTAGTCTGATAGAACCTAAACAAATCATATATTAATTATATAATTTTGATATTTCATTCTAATTTCTAAGTGCTATATTTAGAATAGCCATAAAATATTGGAGATCTAGAAATTTCGTTACATTATTAATTATTATTATTATTATTATTATTATTATTATTATTTTCTTTCTGATGTTTATTTTCAGTAACTCTGCATGTTTACTTCTACATGAGAAAATCGATTTAGTAATATTGTTCAATACTCTTGTAACTATTTGTATATTTCTTTTGAAAACTTCGCACAAGCTGTTTCTTCCCCCAACGACTTTATTTTCCTATTTATATGGAAGTCAACAAGAATAATCTGAACAGTTTCACTAATGAGTTTCCTCTCTTATAAATATCTGATGTCTATAATAAGTCTTACATGAATTACAAATGATCAAACAGTCAAACAGGAAACCAATAATCAAACAACAAAGAAGCAAATAAACAAACAAGTAAAGTAACTAATAAATACAATTAATTTCATAATTAATATATCCCATTTGACTTCAGGTTATTTTAAACCTAGCTTTTTAGTTGACTACTGTACACAATCCTAATATTATTTTTGATAATTATTACTGAAGACAAATAAAGATAGATACACACTTCAGTACAACACCTTTAAACAAACGAATGATAATTGTGATGTCAACAAGTTACTGATACACAATGAAATAAAATAAAATAAAATAAAATGTAAACTGACCTTCACATCTGATACCAGCGTCCTGAAAGTGATAACAGTGGTTTTTACCCCAGCCAGGAAATGAACATTTTTCAACACTGTCTTCATCTCCTTCACATCTCAGATCATGAAGCCATATTTGTCCAGTTCCCTCTCCAAAGAGACGACTTCCATATGACTTTGCATTAAAACTTCAAAAGAAATGAATAATATGTACAGTGAAATGAATGTTATTCCACAGGGTTTACTAAACATCTTCAACACATCTCATTTTAGAGTCAAAGATTTGAGAGGAAACGTAGTACTTTCTAAGTGTTTAACACAAGAATGCGTTGATACTGAAAAGATAGTTTAAATATCCTAAGTGAAATCCGATTCTTCATCATCATTACTGCTATTCTTCTTCTTCTTCTTCGTATTATTATTATTATTATTATTATTATTATTATTATTATTATTATTGTTATTGTTATTATTATTATTATTATTATTATTATTATAATTATTATAAAATGAGTAAAAACTATGAATAAAATAAATATTATGAAACATTCTTTGGAAAAGTGTTCAGCAGACGTGCGTTTAGTGCTAAGGTTTTCGGAAGAATATACTTATTTTCTAAATTATTTCGAAACAATTTTAATTGACAATATTTGATACAATAATACTATTAATATAGTGTGAATCTAATTAACAGCATTATAAACATTTACTACTACTACTAGTACTACTACTGCTAATACTGCAACTACTACAGTTATTATTATTTCTTACAAACATATTTCAAATGTTAAAAATACAATCGAGAGGAATTTCTCGTATTATGTATTTGAAGAAAAATTAATTTTCTTCTGGTTGTGGCTAAATTTGAATCTGCTACGTCTGTAAAAAAACTTATTATTTTATTTCATTAAACAACACAAATAAATAAATAAATAAAATATAATAAACAAATTACCGACTAAATCCTAACATGTGACATAAAACAGAAGCTTCTTTCTCATCAAAATAAGTATCACAAATTGTTCCCCACGTCCCGTTTACTTGAACCTCAACTCGACCTTGTGTTGGTTTTCCTCTTCCATTCATTAACCGTACTGGTACTGAAATAATAACAGGTTTATATATGATCAGTAAATTATCAAAGTTCAAATTATTCAGGAGAACAGTATATACACAAATATGCAAATTTGCACTTACAAAGATATGTGTTAAAGTATAATACAGATACCGTCATATCTTTG
>CM022676.1:16927519-17002689 GCA_012295275.1 Chrysomallon squamiferum
TTATATAGAATTGTTACAGCCATTTCATGTTTTATCATTGTATACATTTACAGGTCAAGAAATCTCCATAACAGGTTTGTATAGGTTTTAAATATATATCCTTTACTGCAGTCGATTATGCGCACCTGCGTATGTTTGTGCTACATTACTATTAGATTCTCCAAAGCATTTGAATTTATTGTCCGCTATTTTTAGTGAGCTTTGAATCCTTGATTTGTTTTGTATTCGAAGTCGAATCTGAATTAAACATTTTATGAATGGAACATTTGAAATGTTTTCTTTGTGCTAGTTGTACGAAACTTACCTCGTATTGTGAAAGAAGAAGCATTTAGTATCAATCAAAAGCTTATAGATCTTTTATCTCTCTTTATGAAAGCAAAAACGTTTATATTGGATATTACAAATGACATTACGCGACAGAAATTTTGTTTTGTCTAGTTTATGTGTAGCGTGTGAAAGGTGTATCGCGAACGTTGGTCACACACTACAAATAAAATATACAAAACAAACATTATGTCGTGTAATGTCATTTATAATATCCAATATAAACATCTTTGCTTCCAGAAATCTGGAGAAAAGGTTTATGAAGAACTTCTGTAGCAGCAGACACGTTTCAAAACTAACAGCTGTGTTTCGTCTCTTAAAGCACAGAGAAAGGGAAGATTTAACCCTCTGTCTGAGAGAAAAGTCAACAGCGTGTTTATTCAGAACCACGCGGAGTCTTACAATACGACTGATGAAATGGATTCTCCTCAGCCAGAACCTCCAGAATTCTGTTACACCTCCCCAAATCACTCTACCTGTAAATACGCAAACCTACACGTTTAAATAGAATCTAAAACATACCATCAGAAATGTTCGATAACCGTGAACAGGATCACTGTAAATATACATGGATCATATTACTACTGTTATAAAAATCAGGTATACAAAATGTCAAAGGTCACTTACAGACATATAAAATGTATCTATATATCATATCACGCACCGACGTCACCCTTCACCTAACACGTTTCAAGAACAACAAGTCGAGTTGTATTAAAATTTAAACTTAAAACGTTTTTCTATATATACGGTGTTTGAGTCATGGACTCTAAACGCGTTTCAATAATTATTATTATATTTATTACTTTTTATAATTATTATTTTTGTTATTATTATTATTATTATTAGTATTATTATTAGTATTATTATTAGTATTATTATTTACTTATTTCTTTGCTTGTTTCTATCCATCTTTTAAATCGCTGATGTTAGACATTTTGTACTGTATTTTTCTTTTAATTATGAATATAATATTTGGACGTCAGCTAACTCTTGTTGCATATTTTTTATAGCAATATTTGGAAGTAAGCCAGCTCTAGAATAGTCGAACGTTACATCGAAGAGAACAGTTCTTTGTGAATGTATGAATGTCTTTGTATGTGTGTATGCACATCGGTGTGACTTATTAGTGAGTCTTTGACAGACATATTTGTAATCATAATTTTGTTTTCTCTGTAGTAAATTATATAATATTCTGACAATCCTTATTTTAAGATTCCCAAATAAAGCCGAATGTCTGATACATTTTATATTTTGTAGGTATGATACTACAGTAATATTTATTGTGCTGTAGTGTATATTAGGTTTATAAATTCATATTCTTACGGTTCTTCAATATTTAGCTGATTAGTGTCAGAAAATGGGGCAACTACGGATCATTATGATTATTATGATTATTATTATTATTATTATTATTATTTTTATTATTATTTATTTATTTATTTATTTATTTATTTGCTCTCTGTTTGTATGTTTCTTTTTAGTCACTGCCGTCAGACATTTTGTATTGTATTTTTTTTTTGGTTATTATGAATATAATATTTGAACGTCAGCCAGCTGTTTTTGTATATATTTTATGGCAATATTTGGATGTAAGGCAGCACTACAATAATGGAAAGTAACGTCGAGGAGAACAGTTCTGTGTGAATGTATGAATGTTTTTGTATGCGTGTATGCGCATACAACAAAGGAGAGGTTAACAGAGAGAGATATATTATTTGTCATTATATTTTTCTTCCCGTGGGAACTTTTATACAACTTAACTACATCTATATCTAAATCTTTACGTTTTATACATTAAATATTTAATTCTTACATGAAATTCATGCCCTGTAAGTGACACCAAAACCACATACATTGTTAGCAACACTAGCAATCTCACCATCACATCGTGTACCATGATGGTTTGTGGCTGCAACAAAATAATCAGAATAGTTTTAATTTTACTTGTCAAGTCTTTAGTTTTTTTTCAAAATCAAAAATGATTTTAACATATACATTCAGTATAAGATGTTTTATTTAGACTTAGGATAATGTTTTTATTGTTCATTACTGCCCCAGAAAACAATTGATAATATCTGAAATGTTGCCCTGGATTATATCATCTTTATATTATTATTATTATTATTATTATTAATATTATTTTTATTATTACTATTATTATTATTTGTTAACACATAAATAAATAACAATATCATTATAATATTAAGTTAAATTAAAAAACGAATTTAATAACAGGAAGAGGGACACAGAGAGGGACAGAGAAAGAGAGAGAGATATATGAGGATGAAGATATTAAAAACAAAATATCGATAATATAAAGTCTTTTATTATAATGATATGACGATGATAATAGTGATGACGATTAAACAGTTACAAGTACTATCCAAATCAAAATGTTTTAACTCAAGATTCACACAAAGTTAATACAAATAAATTGACGGACACTGAACAAAATTTTGAGGTCACTAGGCATAGGTTCAGAATCATTATCATTGATCTCCCAGCTGACTTTTTACAGCTTACTTTTGTCTAATATTCAATGTTTGTCTACTTGTTATGAAAGAGTTATCCGTTAAAACATTACAGGTTACCTAAAGATAATTCCAAGATGCTTTTCTTTGCGAAATTTCAGTATACCAAGACCAACATATGAAGTTAAATCTGGTTGGTGCCAGTTATGCATCTGAGCTAAAAATAGTGTATGAAGGTATATGTGGGCGTTATTTACGAGTATCAAATGTGCTTAGAGCAGAGCAGTTTTTTCTAACTGACTGTCACATCTGTGTGAATAGACGTGTGTGTGTGTGTATGTGTTTGTTAAGTTGAGTGCATGTCATTGTCTACATATTTGTTTGTTTCTGTGTGTGTCTATATCCTTGCCAAAATTTATGTTAAAATGTACTGATAGAGAAAAGTAATCTAAATTTGTTCTGCACACTACTAGACTGTATTATTTCATTTCGGCTGATCCAGTATAAGGATGATTCCACGGTATCAAGATTCAGAAGTGTTTGATCTCTTAGCAACTGTCATGACTACTAAAAGGGAACTCAACACCTATGCTGTACTATCTCTGATGATAAAAACATTTTAATGCATGATCAAGTAATCTGATGACTTAACCAAACATTGAGAGACATTAAAAATCATACCGAAGTTGCCTAGGATTTCCCAGTGTTTTGTTACACTGGTACCGTGGTAATTCCCGTCATGAATGAAATTTACATCTCTGGAAATATGTTGAACAGCACACTCTACAACACTCCAGTCGTTAACTTCTTTTCTTTTTTTCTTTTTTTTTTCGCTTTTTAATTAGTCAAGGAAATGAGCAAACCGGCTATACTGAAAAATTGTTTGTGATTATCATTATTCTGCAAGTTTCATTTGGTTGTAATTAGCGAAACTGCTTCTTGCACTAAACATATTGAATCACAAAGAGAAACGTTAAAAACTTGCTTTTAAATTTTATCTTTGTTTAGACCACCGCTTCATAATACAGAAATGTTGAGACAGCAATCCGATCATGAAACAATAAGTCTAGTATTTTTGTTATTAGCAATGGAACTGTAACATGCGCTTCACCACTGATATAATAACACAGAGCAGAAACTTGAAAAATATCACCTAGAAGGAAAACACATAAGATTGTGTTTTTTAAAAAGTTGAAATATATAGTAGGAATGAAGAAGTTCTCGCTATAGTTCGTATTCTGGGAAGATCAAGCAAATATCCATTCATAATTATTATAATCAATTAGCAAGTACAAAGTTTAAGTGTGAAGAGAGAATGGAGAGAATTATACTGAAATTCATGTTCATTAATTGTTTAATAGTTAAGATTCAGACTGCGCCCATACTGATAAATGACTGCGTATCGTAGACACATTTAGTGCTATTCTGATCAATATCACTAATAATGATTTGTTGATCGTTCATGAACCAATTATTTATATGTGTTTTATATCCAGTAACCTAAAGATAATGTTTTCTCGAATCCTGAATTCGCTGAAAAATTTATATCAGAATAGCCATTACAAATGAATCAGTGTTCAGTTAATCTCTATCACACAAACTCACGGACACTATCACACTTAAACACACACGTACCTTATGTTGGTTTCGGTTTCTGGAGTATACACACTGACAAACTATTTTAAATCAATAAATAGAGATAGACGTCATATTGGTGGATAAATGCACACGGTATATAAATTGGTGGATAAACAGACATGAATAAGTAACATACGTACTTTGCCTTTATGTCATACTGACATGCGCCACTTGTAAATTTGCATTCGTCAGTCAACGAGCTATGTATATAAAGAAAGGAATCGGGATCTAAATCACAGTAGTTGTGTTTGACCGAGACAAAATGATCTGTACAGTTTTTATAAAAGAAATGTCTTTCTTTCAGTGTATATGGATTTACTCAGTTCTAATATCTACAGTCGTTTCAGGTATGTCAGTATTATTATTTGTTTTATTAATATACGTATTAAGATTGAACTACTTAATAATAATGACAATAAAATTGCATTCACATGGATAATTCTGTTTTATTCTTTCCGTTTTATTTAAATCTCAGAACCAGTGAAACATAGAAGTATTTTCTAAAAAGAGAATCGTGGTCTGAGTAATGGCTTAAACTGCACAGACAAAAGATTCAGTAATAAACTTTCGTATATAGGATGTTATTTGATTAAATGAGAAATATATTTCCTTACTATTATTGACATTCGAATTGTGTCTGACAGAGGCAAAATGATTTGTTCAGTTTTTAAATATGAAATATGAATCGTTCCTTATTCTTAAATGTATGTACTTTTTATAACTACAGTGGTTTAATGTATATAATGTATATTACAATATAAATTGCATCACACATACTCGCTTTCAGCATTCAGCAAACAAAATTTGGCGACCTAATTAGGTTTAAACCAAGCGATTAAATTTCTCAGGAACAGTACATGATACTGGGAATGCATAACAGGAGACTTATGTTTAAATAAAGTGTGATCATCAATCAACGCAATTAATAACGTGAACTGAGAGAGAAAGCATTACAAAAATTCACTTTATTGTAGAAACAAATATAATATGAAAAACTAAAATAATTTAAAAAAAAAGAGAAATAATATATTCAAAAAAAAAAGTAAAAGAAAAAAATTGTTTGCAGCAATCTGTCTGCGGATAGATATCAATTCCTAATCGCAAATACATATCAAAGTACATATGAGAGAAAATACAAGTCAAACAAGATGATAATCATAACGAATGAAACCACTACGAGAATCGAGTGATAAGTTTAGATATAACAGATTTTTGTAATTATTGACTGATGTATTTATTTAGTTAGTATAATGTATTCACACTTTTAATCTGAGTTTGCGTGTCATACGTATGCGAGAGCAGCTTTTATGTGAACGATCGTTAAAAATTAACGAATTATGAAATCAAAATGTTTCACTTTAAATAATATTATTAATTTCATTAATTTGATCATTGCATAAAAATCGTGTTTTTAAATACTTTTGTACTGGTTGATGACAACACTTCCCGGTTCACAAGTACGATCGATTTTCGGCTTAATGGACGATATTACGTGTTATTATTGTTCACCTCTTCCGTTCTGTGTTTAGGCGAGAAAACCAAATATTAAAAGGACAAATTAGCTGTATTTTATTATCACAAATTTAATTATTTAATTTAATAATTCCTATAATAATTTCGATAAACATTAGTAGCATTCACACATATGCATAAGTATCCATATTTAGTTAAAAACAAATCGTTAGAAAACAAAAGATAATAATAGTAAAAAAAAAAAATTAGCCTGATCACTACTTCATATTCACATTACTGATTGGCTAAAGTAAAATACTGAAGAAGGAAACTTAGAAAAAAATATATTAAAATCATAGGAGAGTGTATTAAAATTGAAATGAAATATCGGTTTGTGTTCTTGTTTTGGTTTTTTGTTTGTTTGTTGTTTTCTTTCCAAATATAATTGTACACTGGTTTTAGTTTTGTGATGAAACTAGCATGGCCAGTATGTAAAATTAACTCTGCTTGTTTGAAATGTAGGCTAGATAAATTAGTGTTATTGATGCACAGGACACACACAGATATACTTGGTTAATATTTACGAGGATCAAAGTTCTTACTGTAACTAAGAGCAAAACCGAAAGTGTGTGAATGTGTGTACATATGTGTGTGTGTGTGTGTGTGTGTGTGTTTATGTTGATCTGTGTATGATATGTATATCTCATTGTGCGTATGTACATCAACATTTTTGACTTTATGAAGTAGTGATCAGGCTAATTTTAATTTTTTTTTTACTATTATTATCTTTTGTTTTCTAACGATTTGTTTTTAACTAAATACTTTAAATATCTTTTGCCTACTACCGAATTGTTTTATTTCATTTTGAGTGATCCACTATTAGGACAATTTCACGGGTTCAGGATTCAGAATGTTTAATCTAAAAAAATACCAGAGATATATGTGGTTTGATGGGTAACAGGAAATATGTGTATGAAGGATGTAACACCAAACGGACATGAGAAAAAAATTAACCTTATTTCCAAATTGTCTACAATTTTTGGGATGGTCAAATAAACATTTATCATTTGCTTAAAAAGAAATTAATTAATTGTTTAATGGTTAATGTATGTTGATAACGGCTTCGTAATGTGCCTGTGTTGATAAATCACCAATAACATGATTATTTGAAAGTTACAAACCAGTTATTTGTACAATATTCAAGACATCAAAGATGTTTATTCGCTGAAGAATTTATTAGAATTTATTACTGAATCACTATAAAAATTCAGAACAGAATATCTGTAATTAAATACACGGACATACGAACCGTTGTTCACAGAATCAGACGCACACAAACAGAACCACACAAACACTCGCCCGTGCAATCACATTCAGACACATTCACGGAGATATATACGTATCTCAAATATATATATGTCTCAAATAAATACAGATAGATAGATAAATCAAGATGAATAGAAAGACAGGTAGACAG
This sequence comes from Chrysomallon squamiferum, assembly GCA_012295275.1. NCBI lineage: Eukaryota > Metazoa > Mollusca > Gastropoda > Neomphalida > Peltospiridae > Chrysomallon > Chrysomallon squamiferum. Next base: position 16,934,885 of record CM022676.1, read on the forward strand.
ACTATAGAAATAAAGGTTTTCTTCACTGTTCTTGATAACAATACTTTTTTACCTCATCTGCGTCATAAATTCTATTCCAGCTACTAAGGACAAAGATGCGTACGATTACGAAATAAACTTCGTCAGTCAAATTGGAATGTATATAAGGCTAGGAACGAGGATATGAATTAAAGTGTTTTTGTCTGATGGAGACAGACTGATGTAGTCAGTTTTCAATTAAGAAATGTCTTTGTTTCCATACGTATTGATTTATTTAGTATAGTCATTCCAGGTATCGATATATTTTTTTTGTGTGTGTGCGTGCTGAATTCTTTGTTATTAGATCTGGTCCTCTAATTACATCTTTGTTACTGGTTTCTGATAGTACATATTAAATTACACAGCCACAGAAAAAACGAACATTTTAAAAGTTATAAAGTACAACAGCATCAAACAATTAAGAAGTATCAAAATGTTTATTTACCCGTAACAAGTTGCAAGGCTTATTTGTACTTTTTTTCTGACTTTGACACCTGTAAAGTGACACCTGACAACCTAAGAACCGTGACTTGCAAGATATGTGACTTCGATCACGTTCTCACTAGGAAACCAAAAAAATAAAAATTATCTTGGTTCACCGTATGACCTTACTCGTATCATTAATTATAATTACTTTAACATATGCTTTTTGATTGTATAATGTGTACACATCAAGTCACCTGTATATCATAATTAAATAATTAACGTGAACATTAACTTGCGTTGTGTATATTTCTCTACTGGATAGATATACTTATTTATTTATATAAATTGCTGTCAATATAGCGTTTATATTCCTTGTTAAATCACCTTGTTATCTTACACTGAGCCTTAATAAAACATCCAAGGTGTTTAAAGGTGTGATTCCTGTCTCAACATGCACATATATATATATATATATATACGCACACACATGCATGCATGAGCATGCATATTTACTTTCGTACATACACACAAACATAATACAGAGAAATATACGCACGTAAACACATCAACGACTTTTACAAATTATTATATATATTTAAAACAAATGTTTTCCTAATTTGAATTCATTTTGAATTTTAAATATTCAGTGCGATCTGATGCATGACTTTGTTGATATTTTGTGATTAAAACGTTTCAGTTTCATTTCCGGGTCAAGTGCAGTTTTTATCAGTGATCAAAAATTCTACTTAATATTTTTTGTATTTACTTATTTAAAGTTCAGACCTCTTTACGTTTTCAGTGTGAAACTGATCCCAACTGAATCACTGAAAAGTTTAATTTTCAACTGAACTGTTTGTTTCAAGCTGCTGCTGATTAAACTGAGATCGCTTGTCAGTGAAGATATATTTTAGAGTAAAAAAACAACAAAAAACATGTCTTAGTTAAAATGCTTTATATTCAAGAAGCGATAAAGCTAAACTTAAACAGTTGATACATTAATAACTTTTAATTAATGCACTCATAAAGGTGAATTGTCTGGTCCTGTTAATCAGTATAATTGTCAATTATGCATAATATTTATTCTTAAAAATAAACTGTTAACTCTATCAAACAAAAAATCATGTCACTACTTTCTATTCTGATATTAAATTAGAAAATATTTAATTTAAAAAGAAAAATAATTATTACTACAAGCGATTTATACTGTATGTTCATTCAAGCACTAATAAAGACAAACTTAGAAAATTGAATTATAATTAATTAATGCAATAATGAAAGCAGATTGTTATTTCTGAAAAGCAAATAGCTTTATCACTATTTTCTATTCTGACTTTGGATTTGCTAAATTAAAATACTGAGGAAAAGAAAAACATGTATTTTAAGCACAGAACTTAGACGTAAAGTGGTATCTACTGGTGGAAGAAATGAAATATTTTTGAAAACTGGAATAAAGGCATCGGTGTGAATTATTATTTGATTAATTATATATTAACCACGCCTGTGTCAGTTCATATTGAAACCTTTCAGTATTTCCTTATTATTATTATTATTATTATTATTATTATTATTATTATTACTATTACTATTATTATTATTATTATTATTATTATTATTATTATTGTTATTATTATTACTATTATTATGTTTTCATTAAAATAACTAGAACTAAAATCCTTGTTAATGATACAAATGTTCGATGTTGTTTTGTATTACAACGCCAAAGATATCACGGTATCTGTATTATACTTTAACAAATATGTTTGTAAATAAAAATTAGCAAATTTGTGTATATACTGTTTTCTTTCTGAATGATTTGAACTTTTATAATTGACTGATCATATATAAACATTTATTATTTCAGTACCAGTACGGTTAGTGAATGGAAGAGGAATACCAACACAAGGTCGAGTTGAGATTCAAGTAAACGGGACGTGGGGAACAATCTGTAGTGATGGTTATTTTGATGAGAAAGATGCTTCTGTTTTATGTCACATGTTAGGATTTAGTCGGTAATTTGTTTATTAGATTTTTGTTTATTTATTTTTGTTATTTAATGAAATAAAATAAATAAGTGTTTTTACAGACGTAGTAGATTAAAATGTACTCACAACCACAAGATAATAAATCGTTCTTCAAAATTCCTCTGGATTGTATTTTTAACATTTCAAATATCTTTGAAAGAAATAATAATAACTGTAGTAGTTGCAGTATTAGCAGTAGTAGTAGTAGTAGTAGTAGGAGTAGTACATGTATTTAATGTTGTTAATTATATTTACACTATGTTAATGGTATTACTGTATAAAACATTGTCCATTAAAATTGTTTCGAAATAATTTAGAAAATAAGTATATTCTTCCGAAAACCTTAGAACTAAACGCACGTCTGCTGAACACTTTTCCAAAGAATTTTCATAATATATTTTGTATTCATTGTATTTACTCAGTTAATACTAGTACTACTACTACTAATGATCATAATAATAATAAAAATAAGAAGAAGAAGAAGAAGAAGAATAGCAGTAATGATGATGAAGAATCGCAATTCACTTGGGATATTTAAACTATCTTTTCAGTATTAACACATTCTTGTGTTAAACATTTTTGGAATCACTTAGAAAGTACTACGTTTCCTTTGACACTAAAATCAGATCTCTTGAAGATGTTTAGTAAACCATGTTGAATAATACTAATTTCACTCTACATATTATTTATTTCTTTTGAAGTTTTAATGCAAAGTCATACCGTTTTGCTCACTTTGGACAAGGAACTGGACAGATATGGCTTGATGATCTAAGATGTGATGGAGATGAAGACAGTGTTGAAAAGTGTTCATTTTCTGGCTGGGGAAAACACAACTGTGATCACTCACGGGATGCTGGTATCAGCTGTCAATGTCAGTTTACATGTGACTTTTTATTTTATTTTATTTTATTTTATTATCATTCGTGTGTTTAATGGTGTTGTACTGAAGTGTGTATCTATCTTTATTTGTCTTCAGTAATAACCAAAACAAAAATAATGTCAGGATTGTGTACAGTAGTCAACTAAAACGCTAGGTTTAAAATAACCTGAATTTAAATGGGATATATTAATTATGCAATTTTTCGTATTTATTACTTACTTTACTTGTTTGTTTGTTTGCTTGTTTGCTTGTTTCTTTATTGGTTTCCTTGTTTGACTGTTTGATTATTTGTAATTCATGTAAGACTTATTATAGGCATCAAAGCCAAAAATATACCACTACGATGGTTATAAGGGAGGAAATTCATTAGTGAAACTGTACAGATTATTCTTGTTGACTTGCATATAAATAGGAAAATAAAGCCGGTGGGGGCAGAAACAGCTTGTACGAAATTTTCAGAAGAAATATATTTACAAGAGTATTAAATGATATTACTAAATCGATTTTCTCAAGTAGAAGTAAACATGCAGAGTTACTGAAAATAAACATCAGAAAGAACATAACTATAATAATAATAATAATAATAATAATAATAATAATAATAACAATAATAATAATTAATAATGTAATGAAATTTCAAGAAATCCAATATCTTTATGCTTTTCTAAATATAGCACTTAGAAATTAGAATGAAATATCAAAATTATATAATGAATATATGATTTGTTTAGGTTCTATCAGATTAGTCAATGGTGGAAGTGTTTCAACACAGGGTCGAGTTGAGATCAAACTTAACGATACATGGGGAACTGTCTGTGGTGACAAATTTGACAACAAAGACGCAGGCTTTATTTGTACACTTTTAGGATTCAGTCAGTAAGAATGTTTTACCTTCAATTAAACTGTTCAATTTATAAACAGTTGTAAAATATGAGTACGTTTCTGTTTGCGCCATACCAAATAAGATAAAATCTGAATAATTGCGTAGTACAGGTTGATCAATGTTTCTACTAACCAAGATCAAACAACTCAGTCTGTATTTTCTAAATCCTAGATTCAACGCAAAGATGTATAAGAATGCTCACTTTGGAGAAGGAACAGGACCAGTGTGGGTTGATGATGTTAACTGTGTTCAAGATGAACATGGAGTGAATCACTGCTCTTTCTGTGACTGGGGTAAAAAAAACTGTAGTCATAAACAGGATTTGGGAATAAGCTGCTCGCCTCAGAGTATGTTCTTTTTTGTTCTTTATTTTGATGTTGTTTGTTGTTTTTTGTACTATTTCAAGAACAAAACATTTAGCATTGAATGTGGAATGCAAGAACCACTTAATGTGAAAAGTATCGGCTGTAACCTTAACATTCTTCGATTTATAAAATAACGCCTCTCTCTCTCTCTCTCTCTCTCTCTCTCTCTCTCTCTCTCTCTCTCTCTCTCTCTCTCTCTCTCTCTCTCTCTCTGTTTGCATCGACGAATTTGCAAAGCGATTCGATTGCATGCTCTCCCTTTCACTGTTGTTGTTGTTGTTGTTATTATTATTATTATTATTATTATTATTTATTTGTCTTTATTTTTATTAATCATTGAACATAGTTACTAGAAGAAATATTTGGCTTCTGGATATTACAAGTAAAAGTTGACTTTGTAAAAATGTTGTGCTAATTATATATTTCGATGTTAAAGTCATATCGCTTGGTAATATTATTTACGTAGATCTGTAAAAAAAAATAATAACTTTTAACCTGACCGTTAAACAAAACAAATGAAATTTTGAAAATAGTTTGTATTTTGCTCATTTCTTCAACTGACTTCAGTTTCTGTTCGTTTGGCCAATGGAGGAGGAATTGCAACACGAGGTAGACTTGAAATAGAAAACAACGGGACATGGGGAACTGTCTGTAATAATGAATTTGACGACAGAGATGCTGGTGTCATCTGTTACATGCTGGGTTTTAGTCGGTAAATAAAGATTTTCTTTAAAACTATTTATTGATATCTAGCAACGTTATATCTTCATAATATATTTTACGTTGTTACACCTTTCGATGCAGCGACATGTTCACAGTTATATAAAATCCTGAGTCCTTGAGACCATTACATTATTATTGATTATTGTACAATAATACAAATAATAATTTAGGAAAATGTTTTAAGCCTAAAATTAGTGTACACTGAATTAATAAATTAGTGATGAAAAAATACAGATTCAAGAAGAATTGAATTGTGAAATATAAGTATTAATACATTATTTGTAAAACGTATATTCAGAAAATGATCTGAATATAAATTATTGTTTTCGATCCTTCGTCACATTCTTTTATATTTTTTATTTTATTTTTTGACAGGATAGTCCATCAGCAACATGATGAATACGTCTCATTATTCTATACTGTATTATTCTTATTCTTCTTATTATTATTAGTCTTATTTAAATTATTTTCAGTTTTGAAGCAAAATTCTATCCAGCATCTCAGTTTGGACAAGGCACTGGACTTATTTCGCTTGATGGACTTGACTGTAAGGGAGATGAAGAAAGTGTAGACTATTGTTCATTCTCTACTTGGGGTGACAACAGTTGTAGTCATAATCAAGACGTGGGAATCAGCTGTTTAAATCGCTGTAAGTAGTGAGATATAGAATTAGTAAAATTAATGATAACAAGACATTTAGTGAACAGACTAAGAGTGACCAACCTAGGAGATCTAAGAAAAATAAAAATAAAAATGAGAATTTGAAGGTTTATGTTAATCAGACTGTCGTGTATGTTATTTTATTTGATGCGCTTTCCATGTGTGATGAGGTTCTCTTTCATATCAGAATAAGACAATATGAAGGGTTTCTCAAGTATATGTCGTAATTATTTGTTTAGCATGGACGAATAGAACATACATCTTAACGTATTTAATACATGTCTGTCTTTACTTTTGTTAACTATTTTTCCACGTTATATAATAAAACATTTGTATTTGTCGTCAGTCCCTGTTTAGAATGCACGAACAGTCGCTATATCTTTAGCATGTTCGGTGTCTGAGTGTCCACCCTATTAACTGTGAAACTGTCATATCTGAAAATTATTATACACTGTGCACACTTCCTTTCAATTAGCTGACCGGTTACAAACTATTTTTATTAACTTTTATATGCTGCGATAAACAACGGATATAACTAATAATTTTATTTATTATTATTTGTTTTGTGTGTGTGTGTGTTGATGTGTCTTTATTTGAAGGTTTATACATTTGCAAACATTTATATCTATAACACATATCATAACATCTGCAATATTTGGGGGATAATAAATCTGCTTTTCTGATGACAAAATTGAATATATTGCTGAAAACAGTAACAGCGTTCACATTATTTATAGATAAGAATATTTTATCTGTTATTATATTTGAATTTCTATATACATTTCTGCGGGTCTTAATTTAGTTTGATATTTCTTGATCAAGTAATTGAAGAAGGGTAGCGTTATCAAAAATATCTGATATTAGTGTTATCAAGAACTTTTAAAATTAAATTTTGACTGGAAGTTCTCTACAGTCTTACTTCAGTTAAAACATGTCACTGGACTTAGAAACTGAAAGTGAAGAGTCGCTCGCCTAACGTACTTCTATGTACACTGGTCTGTATTAGAATTGACATTGTATTTTTCCACTTTCTCACTGGATATTTCCATTTTGTGACTGAATCCTTCAAATAACCTTCCCAAGCATCGCGGCATGAACCGTAGATGTTCTCCTTTCTGATTATGATGGCCTAGCAGATATTATGATACCTCATTTTAATTTTTCTGTTGACACGGAATCAAAGGATAACATATGAATATGCATTAGCATCTATGGTCAGTTTCGATAAATGATTTCTCAGATAGATTATCGTGTCTAGTTTATTGAAATGTTTATAGTGATATGAATTTAAACAACAGCTAATGAACATCCACTGGCTGCTTGCTTGGCTCAGTTCGTATGTAATCTGATAGTTCTTGAAATTGGATCAGTAGCATAAAATTCTAAACTAAATGAAGATTAGTAATTATCTAGCATCCTGATCAATCAGGACATGAAATACGTGACATAATGCAGGCTAACTGTTAAGTGCTGTGTTGGAATTGTTCTGTTAATGAGGAAACATAATCAAGATGATATAGAACCCTGAGTCATGTCAGTGTCACTCGATTGCATTGTTCATCTTTAAACTAGCAGACTTAGTATATTTAGCAGAAACGTAAGCATCAGTTTCGAATGACGTATCCCAGTCTTTATGTGTCAGAATGTTGGTTTATCGCCTTGATGATGTTGCGAATAGCTCGTTCTTTTACGTTTGATGTTACTGATACATGTTTGTATGACATCTAGTATTCTGATATTCGGACCATTCTCTAGTGGAACTTTGTTAAGCAGGAATGACACGTTACAGAACAAAGTTAAGATGAATGACCAGAGTTCTGTTTCTCATCCACAGTATCGTTGACATCAACATTATGTGTTGTTTGGTCTGTTATCACAAAATCAGTTTCTTCACATAAGCTTTTAAAAGGGATAGCACTGGTAGCCTCTGACACTTATTTAATTTTATATCTTTAAACTTATTATTTTCGAATAGAGCTATAGTAATAAAACGCCTGTATATCAGAACTTATTATTTATTTTACAATATCTTTCATTAATGCTAAAATAAAGTTGAATTATGTGATCCTATTGACCATAACGATTGTAACAAATGTAGAGTATTTATTAAAACTTAACAAAAAAAAACAAAAAAAAAAAATATATATATATATATATATATTTCTAAAAAAACAAAACAAATAAAAAACATAAAAACAACAACAACAACATTATCACTAATTTCTTTTCCGGTTACTGATTCGCTGAAGAAAAAATTTTGAGTAAAAAAAAAAAAAAGATAAATAAATAAAACTTACGTATTTGAAGAAGAGAACTTAGACATAGATAGGTCTCCAGTTGTGGAAGAATTAAATATTTTTTTCAAAAAAAAGTAAATGCTTCAGGCTGAATTATTATCTCAGTAAATATAACTTTATAGATTTAGTGTATCTTTATAGATTTGAAACTTTGAGTACATTAATATTAGAAATATTGGTTGCCGATATTTATAGCAATACAAGAGATAGATCGACATCTTTATTTTACTGAACTTTACGTTTATTACCGAATAGCTTTTACATAATTTTCCTTACAAGGAAAAGTAATATGTTAGTATGTACATGTGTAGTTCTTTTTTTTTTTTTTTTTTTTTTAAACAAACCATACTATTCTTACTCACAGACTGTCATATATAAACCTGTTATTATTTCAGTACCAGTACGATTAGTGAATGGAAGAGGAATATCAACGCAGGGTCGATTTGAGATTCAAGTAAACGGGACGTGGGGAACAATGTATAAATACTCTATTGATACAAAAATTGCTGGTGTTCTCTGTTCAATGATGGGATTTAGTCGGTAAAAGAAATTATAGCTTTTGCGCAATATTCCGTTTTACGAACGTATTACTGCTGCTACTACTACTATTGGTACTACAACTACTACCACTACTATTACTACTACTACTACTACTAATAATAATAATAATAATAATACAACTACTACTACTATTATTATATTAATCAGCCATTTGATCGGTGTCGGAGATGTGTGTTGCTATATAACCTTTGATATTTTTGATAATCTGTGATGAAAGTTCAGACACAAGAGGTGCTGCTCTTTCCTGTTCAGTGATGACATTTTTTGTCCGAGGTCGATGTTACTGTGTAACTGTTAACATTTATCTATCAACTAACCGGTTGGTTTAAGATAATGAAAAGTGTTTAATGTAAATTCTCCTCTTTAAAAAATACAGTTACCACATTTTCAACGTGCTTGATATTTCCAGATATTAGTGTCATCAAAACTAGCTTATTCTGTAATATTTCATTATTTTGTATCTCTCATTCTTATGTAAACCATACTCGAGAAAACATTTTTAATTAAGAAACAAAATGATTGGTTGAAAGGTTTCGTGATTCTTAAGAGATTAGCATTAAAACCTTTATTCTCTATCGCTTCAGACGACATGAAACTATAAAACGAAAAAAAAAAAGAGAAAAACAATTTGCTTAGTGAAGTTCTCACAGGCAAGAATACATATTTCTTTTCTCCTTATTTTGCTTTAAATAAATGCCAGCCCAATAAAATAACTTAATAAGATAGATTCAGTCATTCTTCATTCTCTAACAAAGGCTCGTTTCATTATAGCCTGATTCTAAAATATAAACTATGAAAATTTAATTTTGTTAAAATGTTTACTTTAATAGATGATCTGCAATGTATCATGATTTTTGATATATATTTCAGTGACGGAGCAGAGGCCTTTAGAGGTGATCCATCATACTTTGGAGAAGGCACAGGTAAAATATGGTTAGATAGACTCGTGTGTCAAGGAAAAGAAACATCTCTTGAACATTGTAGTTTTCCTGGTTGGGGATGCAAGTACTGTTTTCACAGAGATGATGCTGGAATACGTTGTCAAGGTTCGTTACACAGAAGTAATATTTGCTATATTTGTGTTGCTTTGCGTCAATATTGAGAATTTGAATGCGACGATACATTATCAAAACATATTAGAACTGTATCCAAAAAATAATAACAAGAATTAAAAACAAATTGTGAGTATAATGTTCACGCAACATCATATTTTGACTTTGAAAAGATAATAAATTATTGAGAAAATAAATTTCATTTAAATGTGTATTAACTAAGCTCGAATGATTAATTTGGATAATCAATTTAATGTTAAATTACCGAAATCTCTGAAATATAAAAATCAACAAAAATCGTTTTACTCGTTTATGATAATTCTCATTTGTACAGTCTTATCAGTTATTATGTTTTCTAAAAAAGAGTATTTCCTCTCGTGTTGTCGCTATTTCTGAGGTTCTAGTTCGTATTAGTTTTATTACTGTAATAATAATAATAATAATAATAATAATAATAATAATAGTAATAGTAACAAAATATTACGAAATAATGAAAAAATGAAAAAGAACGGCAGAACGGCGCATACATTTTTTTGTTAAAGAAATAATGTGTCGGAAAAATAAGAAAAAAATGCAGGGTCTGTATAAAGAATACTTTCTGTCAGTTTGTGAATACTAAAGTCACATCTGTTATCCTTTACTTTAGTGTCTATCAGGCTAGTCAATGGAGGAGGTATTTCAACACAGGGTCGAGTTGAAATCAAACTTAACGATACATGGGGAACTGTCTGTGGTGACAAATTTGACGACAAAGACGCAGGCTTTACCTGTAAACTTTTAGGATTTAGTCAGTAAGAATATTTTATCTTCAGCTATACTCCTTAATTTATAAACAGTGAAATTATATATTATTACACTTCTATTTGTGTAACACAATGTAATGTAAAATTCGAATTACATCGTATTCGTATTAACCAAGATCAAACAACTGAGTTTGTGTTGTGTAAAACCAGATTCAACGCAAAGGCGTATAAGAATGCTCACTTTGGAGAAGGAACAGGACCAGTGTGGGTTGATGATGTTAACTGTGTTAAAGATGAAAATGGAGAGAATCACTGTTCTTTCTATGACTGGGGTACAAAAAAGTGTAGTCATAAACAGGATTTGGGAATACGCTGGTTGCATCAGAGTATGTTTGGGTTTTCTGTTTTTTTTTGTTTTTCAGTTGTATTATTTATTCTTATATTATTGTAGACTTTACTTGGAGCGAAATAAAATAATAATAATCATAATAATACTAATAACGACATGGAACATTAAATGTAAATTCAAACTATTAAAAGTGGTCAAATTCTTTGGTCGTCTATCTCAACTTGAAATTAACACCATCAAAATTGCGTGTGTGTGTTTGTGTGTGTGCGTGTGCATATAAATATTTGATTAAATTAGCGTGTCATTGTTTTTTTTTTTGTTCTTTTTTAATCCTTTCTTGAACTGGTTTCAGTTTCTGTTCGACTGGCCAATGGAGGAGGAATTGCAACACGAGGCAGACTTGAAATAGAAAACAACGGGACATGGGGAACTGTCTGTGATAATGAATTTGACGACAGAGATGCTGCTGTGATCTGTTACATGCTGGGTTTCAGTCGGTAAATAAACGTTATTACATTTTTTAAATCTTTCTTTTTATGTATATCAGTGTAAAACTATATCTACAGGATATGTAGCAAGACGTAAAATTCTCAAATCTTAATTCAGATATCAAATTAATACCTATTATCATTTTCCAATTTACAAAAAATTATCATCAGATTCTAGGGTCATTACCCTGCATTTCTTTGAAGGAAAATAAGTATCTGTAACATTTAAAACGTTATAAATAGTTATCAGTTTTATTGTTGTTTTCTTTTGACAATTTTCTTTACTGAGAAAATGTTTATACTTTCGCGTAGCATCTGAACTATCGTACAGTATCATCAATGATAATTGAGAAAAACAATATTTATACATTTAAAAGTAATGTGTATTGCATAAGTTAATTAATAGTGGGGACAAAATCTAGAAGTAGTGAACTGTGAATTATGATTGTTTAGAAATTATCAGAAAATCATGTCTCCTAAAATTTATTGAAAACGATTTGCCAATAAATTACTGCTTTCAATTGTTCGTCATATATACTTACTTATTTGTTTATTTATTCATTATTATTATTATTAGTAGTAGTAGTAGTTGTAGTAGTATTAGCATCATCATTTTATAGGAAAGGAGTCCCTTAGTAATATCAAGAGTAATCCTTCTTATTATATTTGTAATCTTTGATGTTATTGGTGTTGTTGTCGTTGTGCTTCATGTTGAGGTTATTCACATTATTAACACTATTTTCAGTTTCGAAGCCAAGTGGTATACGGCATCTCAGTTTGGACAAGGCAGTGGACCTATTTGGCTTGATGGGCTTGACTGTAAGGGAGATGAAGAAAGTGTAGAGTATTGTTCATACTCTACTTGGGGTGAAAACAACTGTAGTCACAAGCAAGACGTGGGAATCAGCTGTTTGAGTCACTGTAAGTAGTCATATGTAGAATTAGTAAAATTAACGAGCATTGTAAAGAAAGATTTATTGATTGGACTATATCTGGCCAAACCAGGAGATGTAACAAAACACTTGTGAATATTTCTGCACTCACATAAACACATAACTGCTAATAGGACAGGCGGGAAGTTGTTATGTATGAACAGCCATTCGAAGAGGAAGCAATCTTAAATGACGTCATACTTTGCCATTACGATGGTAAGAAGCCCCCGAAAATTCGAACACCAGCCTAAACACAAATAAGGCGTACAGTGAACTGTACTTAAAATAACACAGAAGCTAAACAATTAAATGATGCAACTACTGATTGCTATATTGAAACAATCTTGTACCGATCAAAGTGTTTCAATTATTTATAGAATCTGTTCACTGTTAAACCTTCGATTACACACGATCGGACATTTATAGCGGTCTCACACCGAAATACGTATTATTATTATTATTATTATTATTATTATTATTATTATTTTCTGAGTTTATTAAAATAACCGTGATAAAACTAGTTTTAGAAATACTATAACAATATTAGAGACGCAGCTACATCTTACGTATCTTTACTTTTACTCCTTAAAGAAAAATGTGCTATGTATGTATATATACCTTTATCTTTCTACACAAGCTGTAATGTTGTAACTCACTGATCACGTATAAGCCTGTGATTATTTCAGTACCAGTACGATTAGTGAATGGAAGTGGAATACCAACACAAGGTCGAGTTGAGATTCAAGTAAACGGGACGTGGGGAACAATCTGTTATGATAATTTTGATGACAAAGATGCTTCTGTTTTATGTCACATGTTAGGATTTAGTCGGTAATTGTTTCATTTATTTACTTACTTACTTTCTTATTTTATTATTTAGTACTTATTTCGTGAACGAAAATAAATACTTTCCTAGAGAATCGTTAATAATAATAATAATAATAATAATAATAATAATAATAATAATAATAATAATAATAAAAAACAAAAAAAACAAAACAACAAGCAAGCACAACAAAAAGTAACAACAATAATAATTTCTAGCAATGATGATCTTGAGCGTTGTAGGATATAAATAGAAGTCATCTCCGATTAATCAGATTTCGTTGGCGATATTTACACTATCTTTTTGGTAGCAAAGCATATATATTAAACATAGTTGAAATCACGTAGAAAGTAAAAAATGTCTTCTGAAACCGTCAGGACTTCGAGAAGATCCTTTGAAAGCGTTGTGCAAACCATGTTCAATAATATTAATTTTACTGTACTATTAATATGATGTATTTTACAATGAATATTAATTTTGTTTAAGCTTTAATGGAACACACTATCAAAGTGCTGAAGGAGGAACTGGACAAAAATGGCTTGATGAGCTGAGATGTAATGGAAATGAAGATAATATTGAAAAATGTTTATTTCCTGGCTGGGGGCGAAGCAATTGTTTGTACACGAACGATGCTGGAATCAGCTGTCAATGTCAGTTTCCATGTGATATTTTATTTTATTTACCTATTTATTAATAAGACAACGTGTTGCATGTTGTCCAAAAGATTATATTTGTAAATTTAATTGGGTAATCATCAGCTTCTCACAAAATAGTTTTACTTTGTTGATCCGCAAGTTTATTTTCGAATTCTGTAATATCATCTTACATTCTGTTGTTAATTTAGATTTTGGATGGGGAATTTACACTCAAATGTCGTTACACGTTAGATGTCTCTAGTACCAGTATACATTACATATCTTTACTTATTACTACATTTTGTTTTTGTTAGTTCATAAATTAGTTAATTAATGCATTTATTTATTTATGTGTACTCTGGTTTTATTGTTTTATTTCTTTGTTTATGTCAACTTCATCTTAAAATGTGTAAATGCCACAAAATTATATATTGATAAATATATGAATATATTTTATTTTTATTTTTCCTGATATGTGATATACATACCTTCTGCAGTTTAAAAGTCCGTCTCGATTATTCTTTTTGGACATATTTTATAACGGCTGGACATCCTGCAGTGATGTACGAAATTCCATCTGTTCATATAAAAATCTATGACATCTACTTAAACGCTACCTTCAGATACATTAAACCTGCAGCAAACATCAAATTTCTTCATTGTTCGTTTTTTCTAATTTTACTTTCCATAACAATTATTCTTTCAATTCACTTGTTTTTCTTCTGACTGTAATAAATTAATACAATAAGAACATACCTTTAATTTCTTGCTATATATTTATTTATTCATTTATTTGCAGATGGAGACCTTTCTGTTACATTTATTCCTTCAGCTCCAGGAAGCATTGTTGAAGGAGAAACTCTAAATGTAGGCTGTGTTGCTAATTGTGACTCATCTTGTGTCTACACGTGGAGAAGTGAAGATCGGTATTTGGTCAACAGCTCTCAGTTAACTGTTGGTCCTGTGAGCAGAAATGAGACAGGAAAAACATTTACATCTAAAGCAAGTAGTTCTGAACATTCAGGAAGTAATCAGTTCCAGCTGAGAGTCCTTTGTAAGTTCCAGATTCACAGATAAGCATACAACTTTAAATACAAAAATAATATGTCAAAAAATAAATAAATAAATAAATACAAAATAATAATAAAATTACATTAAGAAAAATATCGAATCCCCGCTTTTCTTTTTTAATTCATCTCGACAAAATGTGTTAAATGAAAACAGGTTAATAAGGTATATTTTACTTCTATTTAATTAAACTTGAAACAAAAATTCAATAAAATAATTTAAGAAATAAAATGTTATACATATAATGTATTCTGTTTATAAGCATTTACCATTTCTGTCTCGCATACATTACCAAAACCAGTAATGTTTCATGTATATTACAAATCTGTCAGTCAAGATAATTTCATTATATTTTAAATTATGTTACATTTAGTCTTTATTCCTATCTGAAATTCTAACATTATTAAATAGAAAACTGCCTACAAAATCTGTCTGACCTTCCGTTTTAGTGAATACTTTTTATTATTCATTGTGTTGTTTTTACTTATTTTTTTTTATTTTATTTATTTATTTTGTTGTGTTTATTTATTTATTATTATTATTTTAAATTTCATTATCATTGTTTGTGGTTGTTGTTTTTGCTGACTCTTTTAATCGTATTTGTCCCGTGCTAAGCAAAATTCTTGTCAGGTTTTATAGAAACATTTAGAGTCAACTGGAGAAACGTGTTTGACTTGATAGTGCTGTTTACCTATCGTGTTGTCAGTACTTGTATGGGGAACTTCAACTGATTCTCTTTTAGCTATAAACAAATAAATAATTATTTATAAACATTTTTTCCTAAATTAAGTTATCATGAATAATGTTTACCTTTGCTGATTTTTCTGTGTTAATTTTAATTCACTAGTAAACGAAAATAAAACTTAACGTACTGAACACAATGTTTTTATTTGCATTCATAGAGAACGGTTTTTCGACTAAAAGAACTGAAACTCTTTGTAGTAGTAATCACTCCGTGATACTCAACATTAAATTACTAGTGTTTGACTGGTTTCACTTGCAGATCAAACATCACTAAATTTTTCTTGTAATAAATGTTTTTTTTTTTTACCATTGCAGACCAAACTTCTATTACATCTTTCACGTTGAACTCAAATTCTACAAAAATGACAGTTGATCAGCTGACTCCCATGACTCTGAGATGTGAAGTTGAGAGTAATCCAGCATCTCAGATCAAACTTTTAAACAACTCACACATTCTACGTGAAGTGAACAACTCCAACTCAGTGGAGTACAGCTGGAATGAAACTGGATGTCTGGATACAGGATTTTACACTTGTGAAGCAGGAAACAACGTCAAGTCTGATGTCAGTCAAAGAGTGCAGCTCGTTGTTAAATGTAAGATATTAACACTAGTAACTATATCGGTATGCAAATAATTATAAACTAAAAGGAAACTAAACGTATAAAAAAAATAATAATAATAATAAAAAATACAATAATCACAAAATAGAATATCAGTAATAGTAAAAAAAAGTAATTAATACACTCATATATACGTACACAGATATATACACATACAGGCAGACACACAGAGACGTGATAAGACATACACACACACACACACAGACACACACACACATACGTACACTGTTTTCGTTCTTCTTCTGATATGGTCAGGTTTATCAACATTAATTAGCCTGACTGTGTTTTTGTCTACAAGGTCCACCGAGGATTCCTTCTAGTGTGAACGTAAAGAGAATCAGCTCTTCTGCCATCTTAGTGTCTTGGACAGAGGAATATAACGGCGGCTCCATGCAAACATTCATAGTACAGTACAGAGAAAACACGTCAACACAGTGGAACAACGTCACAGATAAATTTCTAGAACGTGGTCTACATACAACGCATACAACAGTGATAGCATATCTGAAATCAGACGCGAAGTATCTTGTGAGGATTTTGGCTTATAACAAATACGGAGTTAAAGGTTTTACTGATGAGAGGGTTATTTTGATGACAGGTGCGTATATTAATAATAAGGTAAAATACATTTCTATGCAATTATGTATCATATAATTTTCCTTGTTTCCAGTTTCGATAACACTGGAAACACATGGTTTATTTTGTTAAAAGCAGTAATTATTTGTTTTTACTTGTACATTTGAAAACAAATTGTACAAGTCATGTCGTATATAAACACTTGTTAATAATAATGATGGTGGTGTTCTTGTTTTTCCTATACAGCATACTCATATAGTTTTATTGGTTTATACCATGCATTTAACTAAAACTTTTGTTTTCTTAACCATCTTTCTTTTGTTTTAACTTGTACATTTAAAAAAAAATTGTACAAGTCATGTCGTATGTAAACACTTGTTAATAATAATGATGGTGGTGTTCTTGTTTTTCCTATACAGCATACTAATATAGTTGTATTGGTTTATACTATGTATTTAACTAAAATTTTTCTTTTCTTAACCATCTTTCTTTTGTTTTAACGTGTACATTTTAAAACAAATGTGCAAGTGAAATTGGATACACATAATGCTAATAACAATAATGTTGATCTTCTAATATTTATACTGTCGTGCTAGTTTTTTCCAGCACACACACATTCACATACACCTAGAGAGAGAGAGAGAGAGAGAGAGAGAGAGAGAGAGAGAGAGAGAGAGAGAGAGAGAGAGAGAGAGAGAGAGAGAGAGAGAGAGAGAGAGAGAGAGAGAGAGAGAGAGAGAGAGCATAAACATACAAACACACATCATATAATTTTTGTTTGTTTGTAATATATATTGAAAACCAATTGATATTTTTTTCAGCACAGTGGACAATTGAAAATATATTATTTTGTATATAAATATTTATAATTTACTAACCATCTTTATGAGATAGTTCAGTATTTGTTTTGTGCTTTGCATTACATACGCACTATTGTTCATTAGCAATTTACAGAAACGTATCTTGATTATATTGCTATTTATATCTATGAATCACCGGATAAAAATGGTGAAGCTTCTGCTGAAGTTTTCAGACGCAGCCTTTGACTTCTGAAACATAAGCTGAACATATTAATTACTTTCATGTTTATTACAGGTATACCATTTTCTTTTGGTAACATTTGGAAATATACTTAGACTGTTTTGTTACTACTGATTTTACTGTCTATAAATAGTTAGTTTATATGCTGTTAGTATTCTTTACATAATTTTATGGGTTATCATTTTAAATAGCGATTTCAGTAGGTTTAATGTCATTTTAATATTTCATTAACATACATTTTGTTTTCATTTTTTACGTAGTTTATTTTTATCTTTGCCCATATGATACCTGTAATTAAGATTGTCTTTAATACCTCATACTTCTGAGCTATATAGATGGATATTTATTTCAAATATTTTATATTCTATTGATGAACAATTTCTCTCTAAAATGTTTTTAGATTTTCTTTATTCTGTACTTTTAATTATAGTTGTTAATGTCTATGAATTCTTTTAATATTTGCATAATTATTATTATTATAGTTTTAAGTTAGTATGCTTCGATTACATTTCATACATTTTTTCGTTCGATTTTTCATGTTAATCGATTTTTGTGGCATTTATAATCGAGTTTTCATTAATAATATTAGATTATTTATTCATTCTTTCTTTCTTTATTTCAAAAATTCCTTTACTTTTGTCCATCGAGCATATCTTCCAACTGCGGGCCGTTACTCTTCCTCCATCTCAGAGAAAGCACGTCAACACACTGAACAACTTCATAGAGAAATTTCCAGGACGTCGTCTACATACAACCCATACAACAGTGATAGAGTCTCTGACATCACAGACGAAGTAAACTTATTAGCAAACTTTTAGTTGCCTAAGAATATGAAACAAAAACAATTCCAGTTGAAGTAACTGTAACTTTAAGAAATGTGATTAAAAGTATAAGCGGAAACAAGGGTCTAAACATTACAACACCGCGAAATGTTTTATAACGAAATTTATAAATAAATAAACAAATAAATATCCTCCTTATTTTCACATATTGATTTTTAAAACTGTGCTGCAATACAGCTGAAGATTAATTCTAACTTATCTTAATATATGAAGCCTTTGTATCTCCTAAAACATGACAATATTAATTAATAGTTTTATCTATCATTTCACTGGAATCAGTTCTTTTCTTTTAACTTTATTTTTATTTCCTTATTTATATCTGTCATATTTTAAATCTTTATTTCACTATATTTATTGCGTTTTAATACATGTACATTTAGGTTATATTTTGTCATGCTGTACATAAATCAAGCAGGAATAGTTTGCATGGTATATTTGTGTTCAAATGAACAAGTGTTGTTTCAGATGACGTGTCTAATGTAAATGTGACAGCAGTGGATGTTGGATCTGGATCAGGGATTCTCGTTTTAACCCACCTTGTTATTGCAACTATTTTCAAATGTCGAGGACTGAAAGAAAACGGTTGGTACTGTTTGCTTTTTGCTCTTGTTTTATTTTTAGTGTTGAAATATACTTTTGAGTGCATCTTCCTCTGTGTGTGTGTGTTTGTCTGTGTGTTTGTCTCTATGTGTGTGTGTGTGTGTGTGTGGCTGCGTGCGTAGCTGTGCCTGGGAGAGAGATCGGGAGATGAGTATCGGTTAAACAAATACATAGAAAAGAAAACTGTAACAAGAAAATTAAATTAATTATAATATTTGCAATTTTAACATCATCATCATTCTTATTACTATTATTATTCACAATATAATAAAAACTGCATGTATGAATTGCTTTTGTATAATATAACTGATATTGTGATAATTTTTACGAGGTCACATCGTATTATATTTTGTGTTTGTTTGTTTGTTATTTCAGTACCTGTAATCTTTTTGTTTTTGTTTTCACGAAATGCAAACGATGAGCATGCATTTGAATCAAGGTAATACTAACTCATAGATTAGATGAATATAGCTTATTATTTTTGTAACAATGTGTTCGTGCATAACAGCGGTATCATTTTATTCTTTATAAAATGTACGAGTATATTTATTTTGCAAACGAAACGTTAAGGATCTGTTGATAAAACATCCTATCCTCCTTTAATGATGATGTTATTTCATTATCGGAGGTCTTTCTTTTGAAGCCGTTATTTGTGTGTTGAAATGAAGCCTTTAAATTTTAAATGACATCCTCGGTTCAGAGGTTCTATAACCAGTGAACATTTAACCTTGTTTAAGAATCTGGTTTTGTTGTGTTAGTCTGTCTACGTTTAACTACTGATGAATGGATTATTATTTTTGAAACGTAGCACAAATATTTGTACATGCCTTGTTATTTCTCTGTAGGTAACAGTCTAGAGCTAAGTGAGTCAACTGATGAGAATCCGTTTGAAGTATTTGGCATTGATGATAATGCACCAACATATTAAAATATCTCTTTATTAATGTATTTACTTAAAACATCGACACAGCTTATGTTATTAATTTTACAATGCGTATACATACGCATACAAACATACTTACATGGGTTAAACATTTGGCAATTATTCAGAATTATTGAATTTGATTAACCAACAGAGGCAATTAAATATCTATGTTTTGCTTTTCATACAAGAACCTCGTTATACAAATTTGTTTCAAATCTTGTTTGATACTTGCATTATCTTTACGTTAGGACAATGTAATATGCAGTGTATGTTTGTGTAGTAAGTTATGTTTTAAAATTAAAGTGTGTTTCTTTCAATTAACTTGTACTGTACAGCATATTATTGCGATAAATCTGTAAAACTGTGATTAAACTTTTTTTAGTCATATTCTGATTAATCTATACATAGTAAATTTTATAATCTAACATTCTGTAAACATGATTGTAACTGGTTGTAGCTGTGTTAAATCACTGGTTAAAACCAGTGTATACAATCCATTAATTATACACTAAACACACATGTATGTCACATTTGTCTAAATACTTATTTCTGACTTCACGATTTATAAACAAGTTAAATGTGCTTTGTATATAACTTACATTATATTCATTTTAAGATAGGAAACAGTGAAAGTAAGAATAAATAATCTCACACTATCAATAAGAAACTAAAATCATTAAACAAGTCTCTAATGATATGTAATTATTTCCGTAAATAATGACAAAGCGTTCTGCAAACTTCCTTCAGTTTCCTACAGCTTTTAGTAATTTATTAACTTACTTATTTGTTTTTCTATCTGTCTGTCTATCCGTCTCTCTATTTATTTATAGCTGATTTATTATATTCATCACGTCATCATTTATTTATTATATTCATCATACTCGTCATCATTCTTCTATTTATTTAATTGTTTTGATTAATTAATTGATTAATTAATTAATTAATGTATTTATTTATTAATTATTATTATTATTATTATTATTATTATTATTATTATTACTATTACTATTACTATTATTATTATTATTATTATTATTATTATTATTATTATTATTATTATTATTTTGTTATTGTTGTGGCGTGTATCTGTGTGAATGTATGTGGAACGCTTGGACCCAGTCTAATTTAAGGGAGGTAACCCATATTAACTATTATACTTTTAGTGCTAGAGTCATCGCTCTGTTTCTCACTTTGCATGTAAATCGATCTAATACTTATGATTTCAGATACAAATTTGCTGACTTTGTCAGACATATCTCCAAAGTAAGTAAACGTAATGTTCTTGTTACACACACTTGTTTTTGTCTAAACTTTGTGATATCAGGAAAATATATTTATTCTAAGAATTTCATCAGTCTAATCATGCTTATTTTGAGATACTTATCTGTCTGTGTTTGTTGAAGATGATCAAAAACAGTTTACATATATATGTACGTGTGTGTCTGTGTGTGCGAGGCAGAAAGACAGTGTGCATGCATGTGTATATGTGTGATGGATATATATATATATATATGTACATACACAACAAAGTGAGTGACAGTTTGATGTTTTCGTGTAATTTACTTGTAGATGAGCCTTTGGCAAAGATAGTAAACAGTAAGAGATAGACAACAAAAGGCACACTGGCTCCTTCTATTAGCAGTATCAAAGTTGAAGTATAACACTCTACAGGATGTTGACGTTACCTGAGTAAAGATGAAGGAAAAACAGTTAGATCAGTACTTTTATGTCAACTCTGAGAGGGCAGACATTTTAAATACGGATCGTACAAAACATTCGAACTTTCAGTATAGAATCTACTTATTCATTTGGAAACTAATTTAAATAGATGAAACAGGACATTTATAGTACTAAACGATAAACTGTGTCATAAAGGAATTGTTATTGTTATTATTCTTCTTCTTCTACTTCTTCTTCTTCTTTTTCTTCTTCTTCTTCTTCTTATTATTATTATTATTATTATTATTTTTATTTTTATTATTATTATTATTATTATTATTATTATTATTATGTTTATTATTATTATGCTTATATATATTTTATGTCAGATATTGTAAATTGCATTAAGCCATTATACCAAGTTTTCTTTCTATACCTAGTATTATCAGGGATACCCTACAAAGATATCTCTCTCTCTTTCTCTCTCTCTCTCTCTCTCTCTCTCTCTCTCTCTCTCTCTCTCTCTCTCTCTCTCTCTCTCTCTCTCTCTCTCCGTTTCCTCTTATACGACAGGATTATATATATATATATATATATATATATATATATAGATAGATAGATATAGATATAGATATACATATATCTCTGTGTGTGTATCTGTGGGTATGCATGTGTGAAAAAAACGAATTGAAAATGATTTGTTCTCATCATTCTTGTAGCCAGATGCATGGTTCATGTAACTACAGTTATATAAAACTGTCATACAAAATGTCAAATAACACTTACAGACATATAAAATGTATCTATATGTCATATCACGCACCGGCGTCACCCTTCAACAAACACGTTATCAACAACTACAACAAGTACAACAACAACAACAACAAAAATAATAATAATAATAACAACAACAACAACAACAACAATAATAATAAATTAATTAATTTAATGCTGTTTATTTGCATTTTACGCTCCTAGTTTAAAAAAGAAATATTGGAACAAATAAAACAGAACAAAACAAAATGTGTGTGTAATCAATTTTGAAATAGAAAAGTCTACATACCAAACATTTGCAGTCAGCTTCAGCGGATGTATCTGATGATGTGGTATATAAACTGAGTTTTTATTTTCTGTTGATGTAAACATTAACGTTTCCACGAAATTAACTGATAAGTGTACTTTCACTTTAATTACCGTTTATACCAGAGTACAGGGGACAAAATGTAGAAATATTTCTTCAAACACATTTACATATGCATATAAAATCACTTACACAAATACATGTGCAAGCATACGTAAATATATAAGTCACTAATGCACACAGATAATGTTCACACTCATCCGCACACATACGCAAGATATGCTAGACAATTCAGTCTAAAGGAAGCGTTTGGAACTGGTATAAAAGATCAGTAGTAGCCGCTATTTTCCTGAAAGTATTTAATTATAAGTTTATACATTGTTATATTTCACAATTTTATACTGTAATACTCTCAGAATATTTTATCAGAAGTTGATCTTTGATACTGGTACCAATCTTTATTTTATTTTATTTTTATTTTTATTTTTATTTTTTGTTATTATTATTATTTTATTTTATTAACGTAAAATATATAGCGCTGCTCTAAAATTTGAACTCAAAACTAATCATGTAAAAGTTATGGTAAACGTGTTTCTATAATTAAATGTATTTATTTATTTATTTATGTGTTTGTTTTAGATCTGTGACGTCAGCCAAATTTAGTGTTAATTGAATGTTACGGCGAAAGGATCAATGTGAATGTCTCTGTGTGTGTGTGAGTGTCTGTGCGAGTGAGTGTGTGTGTGTGTGTGTGTGTGAGTGAGTGTGTGTGTGTGTGTGAGTGAGTGAGAGATGGAGAGAGAGAGAGAGAGAGAGAGAGAGAGAGAGAGAGAGAGAGAGAGAGAGAGAGAGAGAGAGAGAGAGAGAGAGTTGTTATTTTTCATTATTTGCAGTGTCATACGTATTTATCTATCTATGTAATCATATATATAATGATGATAAGATTAAAACTAAATTAGTTTTCACAGCTAAACGTACAGTTGTAATTCAGTTACTGGTATCAGTTAAATGAAAGTGAGGAATGGCAACATTTGTTTCACAACATCCGGTTTATTTATATATTTTTATTTTTTATTTCTATTTATATATTTATATATTTATTTGTATATTTATATATTTTTGTATTCATTTATTTTTATTATTTTATTATTATTATTATTATTATTATTATTATTATTATTATTATTATTATTATTATTATTACTATTATTATTATTATTATTATTATTATTATTATTATTATTGTGTGTGTTTTATTACAACTAAAAGATTGCGGACGTCCAGAAATGAACAATGATTATGCTAATACCAAGAGATAAATTACTGTTCACAAGAAACTCTAAATGTAATTAGTTGGTGGGAAGTTCACTGTTGAAATCGGTTGAGAAGTGGCGACATTTGTATCAGAGGTTCATGTTTCTTTCTCTATTTAAACACCAACAACATCATCGTCAACATCACTCGGACGAAGACAACCAAGATGAAGGGAGTCGCTTTTCAGTTTGTCTTAGCGTTTCTTTGTCTGCTATTAGCGTTGGCCCAGTCTGTGCAGGTGTCTGACTCAGATGTTGAGACTGTCGAGTCGAAGAGAAGCCACTCAGGACAGAATCACGGCTTTGATCTGAAGTCGCTTTTTAAACGAGATATCATCCACTCGAGTAAATTAGGAAATAAAATAGTCCAGCCGAAACTGGGTGAGTTTGTTTTATTTCCTTTTCCTGTAAAACAACATAATCATTATTATCATCATCATCTTCATCATCATTATCACCATCTTTATCATCATCACCATCATCATCATCATTATCATCAGCATATATAATTTTTGAAAGTCTTCTCCAGCTGTCGTTAATCTGTCATTGAAAATATAGTGTCTAATTCGGATATGCATTTTATTTATGTTTTTGTTATTATATATCTGTAGTGCATTCTTCTCTGTACTGTTTCCTATAGTTTATGATAATCAAATCATTTTATTGTACACTTCGGACTTCGGGTGTAAATTCCTGAATTAAAAAAAAAAAAAAAAAAAGTTATATAATACTTAGTTTTGTCAACAATTTTGCAAGGACGATCACTTCTGAAAAAAAATGACGGCAGTTTTTATGTAATTAGGCTACAATGTGACATGAAATGACCGCCATTCTTTGAAAGCTTAACAAATAATGATGACATACATCTTGTAGTTACTATATTGAGCTAAATGAACAATATTATTAATAAAGATTTAGCTATGAAGGGTTCACGATAGGCTGGAAAAATAGGGAGGAGTCACTTCTGTCTCTAGACACAAGTGACACTTTGTAAAAGAAAAATGAGACAATAAGACATAACCAAGCATTTGTCACAAACATAAAATTAAATATCTACATGTATACATGTTCTGTATCTAATAAAACAGGGACTTTAACAACATATTTTATACACATTCATGGCATAAGTGATAAAATGATTTAAGAAAAGTTTTATTCTTATGTTTGTTTAATACTACTGGTAGCCTACTTTCTCAAGTCTTCACCTCTGCGTACTGGGTTTCTTAATTCTAATCTTTACCATGTCATTCTCTTCAGTCCTTCTCAATTAAAGTTCAATACCTGTGTTGATTCACACAATTTAAAAAAAAAAAAAAAAAAAAAAGAAAATTCTTGCAGTTTTATTGATTGTCAATTATAATTTCGGTGAAAAATAAAAGGAATATATAGTAGTATTTTTGCAGTGTTATTACTAAATATAATTTAATAATAATAATACTAATAATAATAAATAAATAAATATAAATATTGTTTTTTAAAAAGTTTTCTATAAAATGGTGAACATTTAATAATAATAATCGGCAAATCAACGTGTAATCAGCGGCAAAATAGATATTTAATAAATTTGTAATAAAAAAATATCCAATTTTTTTTGTCGTTTTGTATATAACGGCAAATAATAATGTAATGAAAACAAAGCTCATTTTCCCAAAGGGAATCCGGTGTTGAAAAGTCCACGCTCTCTCTCTCTCTCACTCTCTCTCTCTCTCTCTCTCTCTCTCTCTCTCTCTCTCTCTCTCTCTCTCTCTCTCTTATCAAATTTAAACTCTCTCTGTGTGCGTTTATTAATAAGACAAAACATCAATTAATTATTATCATTATATTATTTATTTATTTATTTATTTATTATTATTATTATTATTATTATTATTATTATATGCATATATTAATATATATATATATATTTTTTTTTTATTTGTATTATTATTTTTTTTTCACGTGAAGATCTTTGGTCTGTTAGGAGGCAGGTAGAGAACGAAACTACTAGAAGCAAGAGGCTCCGTTATTTCAGGAAATATATTTGGTGATCCCTTCTTCGCACATTAAAATTCAAAAAGAAAACATGCAGTGGAAGGCGCATGACAATACAGTACTCTAAACAAGGTGACACACGTCTGCTTCTTTCAGTGTTAAGGTGAAACGGTTTTTTAAATTTAGAGTGTTCATATTTCAACTTTTCGTTGCGGTTTAAAAAGTGATATTAACAAACACAAATATTCAAATACACGAACAAACACACATAGAGACATGCACATAAATTTTGATTTTGTCTTAATATTTTTGTTTTGTTTTTCGTTTTATTTTATATTTTAAAGGTGGTTACTCTGCCGCTTCAAGTGACTACAGTAAACTAAAAGTGGAGGGTAGCAGGCCAATCAGCGGTAAGAATGGACTCCTAGGATACACGGGGAAAATTGGTGACTGGAAAATTACGGTCCGGAACAAGAGCTCGGGAAAAAATCCTAAACCAACCCTGTCATTTACGTCAAAGGACGGTAGAACTGTAATAAAAATCAGATACGAAAATTAACAAGTATTTCTTTATTCTTGGTTTTACTTAAAGAAAAGTTCTTCAATAAAAGAAATAAATTATGTTTAGAAAATTCCTCTGATGTTACGTTATAGTTATTCTTAGACTCATAACTGAAAGGAGTTTTAACATTGAAATAGATGGTGGGATGAATTACTTCAATATTAAGACCAGGATTAAGTATGTAGTCAGCATCGTCTGAAGGTATAGGCACAATGGGCGTTGTGTATGGGGACCCCTGGTCAAGTAACACGTGCAGCCGTATGCGTGTATGTACGAGTATGTACGAGTCCCAGTATGTATGCTGTCAGTGTATGCGTGTATGTACGAGTCCCAGTGCTTTCCTTCATCCGGAGCCGATGACGCTGAGAAGATGATCAACGAAAATATCTAGCGACACTGAGACACGTATAGATGAATTGTGTCTGTTCGCAGCAAAATGTTTAATGCACTTTAAAATGTTCTTCTTTTCCATGCATCTTTTACGAAACACTTGAAGTTCTGAACATTAAGTTTATGCAGACTTACCCGTGTTACTCAGTATCGAGCGCTCGATTTCAATCTACCACAAGGGAGGTAACCCATATTAATTATTGAATGCGGAAGTTATACCTTAAGTGCTATTTTGATCGGTTTGCTTGTCACGTTGCATTTAAATCGATCTAATACTTATGATTTCAGAAACAAAATTCCTGACTTTGTCAGCCACGTCATCAAAGTAAGTATATTAAATGTTCTTGTTACATATGGTTATTCTTCTGTCTGTCGTGTATACATTTTTTGCTAATAACAGGTTACTTGTAGCGATCCTCGCCTGAACTTACTAATTAATATGAATCTTAATAGTAAGTTCTTAACTATCTGTTAAACTAAGTAAGCCAAGAACATAAACAACAAACCAGCGAATAACCTTCGGCCAGATTTAACAGTTATTCACATTAGAACTTTTCGTGTAACCGTTTAAAATTAATTTGCGAATATTTAATTTTTTTAATTTATATTTTTTGTAGCTTTGTATATACATTTATGAAATTACAGTGTGTTTGTGTGTTTGTGCGTGTGTGTTGTTTTTATATAAAATGAAACACTTATAAATATTTGATTTCTAAAATTATTCATGCATCAGTGTTTACTTGAAATTAACTTTGTTTGATATATCTATCTACTTATCTGTATTTTCGCATGCATACATACATATAAGGAATACCAGTAATACATTTCTCTATTAAAAAAAACAGCTAAACAAGCTATAGACTATGCCAGTACTTACTTATAGTAATATCAATAATTAAAGTCTTCTGTAATTTCACTGATCACTTATCCATCTGTCTGTATATATGTGTAATATATAGATATGCATACACACATGACTGTAAATATATATGCATAAATATAGCTATGTGTCTACATGTATATGTACACTTGTAAGCACACACATATCTGTTGATGTATGTGTAATGCATAAATGGATATGTATACACAGATTATCTGTGTATAGATGTCTGTATGTATATATATATATATATATAGACACACACACACAACACACACATAGTATTTGTGTTTATAGATATATGTATGTATAATATATACACTATCGACTATCTGTGTGTTTGTATGTGTGTGTGTCTGTATATAGCTGTATGTGTAATTTATATACATCACAGTGTCCATACCTGGTAAGGAGCTTTAAAAATAAACCGACAGCAATCTCTATGAAACAATAATTGCATCCATGCACTAGAAACATAAACACAACTCATGTTAATGTATACATTATACCCTATCAGCATAAGAACAGACAATGGCTTACCATACTCTTACATAAAGACAATGTCATTTGAAAACACTGCTTTCCTGCCTGACTATTGGCTATCACGTCTGTTTTCTTCTGACTACGAAATACCAGTCCTTTTAAAGCAAATCCATCACGTTGAAAAATTAGTTGTAAACGTAAAATGTTGTGTGACAGAAAACAAATTAATAAAATAAATTGTTAACATAATCTGAGTTGAAAAATCAACACCATACATTATGAGTTACAAACATCTTAGAATTATTTTCATTACATTTACACATATATATTTGTGTGTGTGTCTGTATTTAGCTGTACATATTTGTAAATTTAGTTAAAAAACTGAATAAAGTTTAAGTAACCTGTATATTGCTGAGGTTGTATTAATTTACAATACAATGACACAATATTTAATATATGTAAAGTAGATGATACCACACTTTGATGTAAACGTAATTTACACGTAAATTAAATAACAACTCACTGAGCTGTCTCTACTTAGGAAACAACTGCGAAAACAAGAAAACTCAAATATCTGAGTGGTGTAACTGAATAAATGCTGGTTATATTTGATAATTTATGTCTAACAACAGACCATGTTCCTTCAAATTTGTCAATATTTGTTTGTTATCTATCAGCAGTAAATTTATTATATTCCACTTTCGATAACAAAATCACTACATAAATTAACAACAGGAAGATGGTGAAACAGTAGGTGCATCCCACATTCTGGCTGCTGTCAGTTCAAATATTCAAAATTAGTTTATATTAAAATTTGCAGTTTTATTTCTTAGAACAAATTTTAATGTTTCTGTTTATTTCTTTTAAGACTGTTTTAGTTCATGCAGTCAAAGGTTCTAATGTTTTTGGTTGTCCAGATCATCTGATGTGTGTATGCATAGTAAATGAAAAGAAATATTTAAAACAAGGAAAAACAAAAATAAATATTTATGTAATAATTATTATAGTAGCAATATAGAGCTCTGCTGTATTTAAGAAATAACATTTACCGAGTACAGGTTTCAAAACTTTGATATATCAGGAAAGTGTATTTACTAGTTTGAGATATCAATATGTCTGCCTCTGTGACTACCTATTTATTTATTGATCAGTTTATCGATCTGTTTCTACATCTACATATCTGTATCTGCAGATAATGACAAGAATGTACTACTGAGTGTGTGGGTAAATGTAGGTGCAGATATAGTATTAAACATGTAAACACATGTTGTTTGTTTTTAAATAAACACTTTTAAACATTTTTGTCCACAGATTCTTCACTTCTACAGATGAACTCATTCAGTAAAGTATGCAACTGCAGACATGTCAGTCTTGTTATCATGGTAACAGGGTGTTCTGCCTCGTTTTCATTTTTGTCTTTCTCCCTGTTGTGATATGCACCCAGACACTGACACTGACTTTATTTACTTATCACAATCATTAATACATATTTATTTACTAGCTGTCGTTGTTTTATCTTTTGTTTATTTCATAAAACTACATAATCTTTGGCTTTCTCTCGGTCTCTTTGCTTTTTCTGTAGACACTTTTGTTCTCTAAACATACTTTCCCGAAGACAACTGGTAATGTCGACTAACAATGGACAGCCTTTCTCTCAGATACATGAAAAGGAAATGTTAGGCTAAACAAAAGTCATTATAAGAGACTGATGTTGATGCACTGATTGTGTTCTATCACTTTCTAAGCGTGAATAATTTTATTACATTCACACGAAATATCTATTCTCAGCACGACACTAAAAATACTCTCTCTGTGTTTGTCTTTAAAATAAAGCAAATCTCACATTGATTATACTAGTAAAGCGAATACTGTCCTCCATTGTCAGTAAAAGTAGAACCACAGTTGGTAGAAACAACCTTTACAGCGGACTTTCTTCTGAATTTATTATTCCTTATTGATATATCTTAATAACCTGTTTTTAAAAGTTTATAATCTAATCTTCATTGTTTAATGTGTCAAATCCTCAGTCAAGCAGTCTGTTTTTTGTTTTTATTCAATTGAGATGACAACTTGTCTTGTCCTTCACCTGTCAGACTTCAAATAAAGTCAAGAGGATGAGTTATGCCGAGGCCTTCACAGAATACAAAAAGTGTCAAGAGGTATGAAGCGAATGCAGTCAAAGAAAATGTTGAGGTGCACACTTGAAAGATATTACATATATGTGACTAATTAGTATTAAACAATATTAAATACATCATGAATATGGGGGCCAGAGTTACTATTTCCAGTACTACTATTATTACTAGCCCTTCTATTTCCAGCACTACTCTTACTATTACTATTTCCAGTACTACTGTTATTACGTTTATCTAACTTATCTTGATGTTCCCCTTAATTTATCTTAATTACCTGATGACCGACATCACCTGGAACGAGAAAGGAAAGGTCAGTTATCCAACCGGAGCAAGGATTTGAACTCCAAGCAGCGAGTGTAGCGACCGTGAACGCTAACCACGACACCATTCGATCAGTGATGACCACCATACGAAAAGAACTTCTAGTCAATCCTGCGATCGATGTTGTGCAGTCGATTTGGAGTTACCTCCCAACATGGCGATTAT
The DNA here is from genome assembly GCA_012295275.1 of Chrysomallon squamiferum. Lineage (NCBI taxonomy): Eukaryota > Metazoa > Mollusca > Gastropoda > Neomphalida > Peltospiridae > Chrysomallon > Chrysomallon squamiferum. The sequence continues at coordinate 16,966,121 of CM022676.1, forward strand.
CTGTAGATAATGGTAGTAATAATAGTTGTGGAAATATTTGTGGAAATAGAAGGGCTAGTGATAATAGTAATAATTGTACTGGAAATAATAGAGCTAGTAATACTAGTAATAGTGGAAATATTAGAGCTATTAATAATAGTAGTACTGAAAAACGTTCTGCTATTAGATTTGTTAGTGTCCATAGTTGTTTGGATAATAATAATTTAATTTTTTCACGCAGGACTCGAAACCAAATCAGTATCTTTACGTGCACATCCAACTACAGATGATTGTAAAATCGTGAATGGTTCAATCATCCAATACGATTTACCTGTTGTGGATTCTCCAATCAAGCAGAAACAGGAACGTTCAATATCACATTTTCGAAGAATGGATACTATTTTCCGTGTAAATTTGATACCATCAATTTGATCGTGACTAAACCAATATAGAAAATCTATCATGCTAGCTTCAGGTTCAGCCAAATCTAAATCATTTGGAGGTTCCCATGTTCTCAAATAGTCAATAATGGACACTTTCGGATCTACTTTAGAATTCACAATTTCAAGTTGTAACTTCAAAACTCAGTGAAATGAAATCTGACTCATGATAAAAGTGAACCAACCAAGTGGTTGATTTTCTCCAGGTATTGTACAAATTTTATTTTTGTTTTTGTTTTTAATCAAAATCTACAATAAATTAAGAATAAATTCGAAACACCAAAGGGAAATAACTTAACCTTTGTATTCATGGAAGTGGTAAAGGAATTATCTCCCACTGTATCAGTAAACACATTTCTTGACTGCTCTATGAAAAGGGTTAAACACGATGTAGTTGTTACACAACATTTACTATGAACAGTCATAATTAAAGAAGATAATTAAACAACAACAACATAATAATAATAATAATAACAATATTAATAATAATAATAATTATTATTATTATTATTATTATTATTATTATCATTATTATTACTGTCATTTTCATTATTATTATTATTATTATTATTATTATTATTATTATTATTACTGTCATTATATTTATTATTATTATTATTGTTGTTATTATTATTATTATTATTATTATTATCCTGATTTATTAAAAAAATTACTCTGTAAGGCCGTGTTCTATGATAATAAACTGATGGAGTAGAATAAACTATATGTAGTATACACCAATATGCAATACTGCTCTTGCCCTTTATACTTATAGAAGGTTGGTTTAGAAAATAATAATAATAATAAGAAACTAAGATGGATAGTGTTAAACACAAGGCGGAGATCTGGATACTCCACTTTTAAATATAGCCTCGTAATTGCATGCACGTTTCTTTGTGCGTATGTCTGTGCTTGTGTTTTTATGTGTATAATTTAGCACTGACTATTCTTATGTACGTCTACTTAGCCTGTAGACAATATTCAGGGAGGCGCTATCACAGGTGGACAAAGTCCAATCATGATTTGTCCAACCTCCTCAGATGCCGCTGTCGAGACTCGAACGTATGGCTCTCGTTCGCCCGCACTCCGAAGGGAGACAACGCTATCGTTGAGCCATCAAGCCAAGCTTGAAAAGGTTGCTCAGTAGCCGAGGGTAATCATCGCTTCACACGAAGGACACTGTTTTTTGTTTTCGAAATTTTCGTCTGCATCTAATTTTTTTCTCAAAACCTGCCAATGGCAAGTATGTGTCGTCTGCTAATTTGTGTGTACGAGTGTGTTTGTGTGTGAGTGGGTTTTATCTATGTAAGTATTTATGCTTGAATATATATATATATGTGTGTGTGTTTATGTATATGTATGTATGTATGTATGTATGCATGTATGTATGTATGCATGTATTTATATATGTATGTATGTATGTATGTATATCTGTCAGTGTGCTCGAGGATTTATTCATTGAAAAGTCAGAAGTATATCAGATCTAAATAATAAGCTTCCGTATGACATTTACACAACTAATATTTCTTCTATTTTGTTTCTGTTTTCAAACTATTTGCTTTAAATTTTCAATAGTCATGTGTTCTTCAAGAAATCTAGACTATAAAGAGAAGAACTCTTTCTCCATATAATTTGTGTTTTTCATTTAAATATAAAACAAAACCGAGATGACAAATCTAAAAGCGATACAGTTGTAATAGTAGTAGTCATAGTGGTAGTACGATAGGTAATAGTAGTAGTAGCAGTAGCTGCAGCACTATTAACAGTGGTAGTAGTATTAGTAGTACTGGAAAGACTAGGGCTAGTAATAATAGTAATAGTAGTAGTAGCAGTAGTAGATGCAGTAGTGGTAGTAGTAGTAATAGTAGTGATGGTAGTATTAGGAGTAGTAGTAGTTGTATTTGTAGTAGTAGAAACAGTAATAGTAGTAATAACAGTAGTAGTAGGAGTAGTAGTAGTCCATGCATTAAATGGAACGGCTTACCTCAAGATGTGAGTAAAATCCCAGTTTTGGCTACTAAAGATTTCATCAGTCGACTGAAGCTGTTTTTGGTATCTGCACCTCCAAAGAATGCACCTGCTGTATTTGAAAGTGGACCGAGGAAAACACTGCTGGTAAATTCATCAACGTGAAGAAACGTCAAACGACTGTCCATCAAACAATCGTCACATGCACATCGTATGCAGTAAGACCGGTAACGAAGCATCTGTCGGAAACGACCAGCAGTATCGTGGTATGAAGAAGTTTGCTGAGAAAGTTGGTCTGAGCGTTACCTCTGCCAAAGTCTGCTCTATTCCTGGTCTCCTTCGTTATCTACAACGAAACGATCAGTACATGTTTATGGGATCTTACGATTTAGCTCTTCCGGTTGAATATGGTGTGGCTTTGTCTAAAGCACCTGTGATTACGCTAGAACAAACTCTAGAAAATATACTACCACCAGAAGAACGATAAAAAGATTTAGAAGAAAAAGACGAATGGAGTAAATGGAGGAAGAACTTTCAGTCTGGTCGAGGAAAACCTGAGACAACTGCATCGGATATTCTTGCCCAGTACATCACGTTGAAACTAGAGCATGAAGCGATTCAACAACAACACCGAGAAAAAACACCAGAACCTTTCTCAGAGGATGAAATTATTGTAGATGCATCAAGGAATATCCTCTGAACGAAAATCGACAGCTCGATCTGCAGAACAAGTGATCAACGCTATCTATCACCAGAGAAGAGAAGAGCCGTGTAAGCTGCCGAACGAGAGACTGCTAACAAATTAAAAGTAAGTTCTAAAGGCATGAAAATGACAGAACTAGCTAGTAGATTAATGGTTGTTAGCGTGGCAACAACCAGAGAACAATTAATTACTTGGGTTAGAAATTACAAACAAGAAGCAAATAAAATGTGTACAATACCTGGAGAAAATCAACCACTTGGTTGGTTCACTTTTATCATGAGTGAGATTTCATTTCACAGAGTTTTGAAGTTACAACTTGAAATTGTGAATTCTAAAGTAGATCCGAAAGTGTCCATTATTGACTATTTGAGAACATGGGAACCTCCAAATGATTTAGATTTGGCTGAACCTGAAGCTAGCATGATAGATTTTCTATATTGGTTTAGTCACGATCAAATTGATGGTATCAAATTTACACGGAAAATAGTATCCATTCTTCGAAAATGTGATACTGAACGTTCCTGTTTCTGCTTGATTGGAGAATCCACAACAGGTAAATCGTATTGGAACAGTCGCCAAGCAAGGACGTACTTTCTGACGCAGACGGACATTTTGAAACTTGAAGGTATTTTGTATTTTATTGTAATTTAATATATGCCGTACTATTATTACTTTGCTTAAATCAGATCAGACATATTGAACATGTAAACTATTTTGTCAAGGCTATATTTTTTTTTTGTAAATTGTCTTTAACGATTTTTATTTTTTTTATTTTTTTTCTACCTAACACACTCGTTTATGGTAAATATCGAAGAATATTTGATGATAACAACACCAACAATAATAAATAAAAAAAAAAAATACTCAGAAGAAATAAAAATAATAATGGTATCGTCATTATAATAATAATAATTATTCTATTAGTAGTAGTAGTAGCAGTTGCAATAGCAGTAGTTGTAATACTATCGCCTAAATACAGATACCGGACCAATTATCGGGACTCCTTGGGGCCTGAGACATTCCGAATTTCTAGATTTTCAGGTTTTCTCGTGCCGATGCATCTAAGTTCGTAAGTATTTAGGCATAAACATTTTATAATTTAAAAAAGAAAAACGAAATAAAGAAAACTGACGATGTACAACTGTGGTGACGCGACACGTAAACAATGCGGCGAGTGAATGAACACCATGCGGCTTGAAAGAGTAGTTCCAGTCTCGTGAGGAGAATACCCGCGCGCGCAAACTATGAAAATTGCGTCGGGAAAAAGTTCTGGTTTTCTGGTCTTTCGGGATTTCACGACGCCGGATAACTGGTCCGGTATCTGTAGAGTTCAATGTATCGTTTATAGTTTATGCTGTATCTGATTACTTCGTTTTACTTTGTGTCATTTTATTTATTTATTTATTTATAGATCCCTGATCTCTGTGATCAACACAAGAGTTAAACAGAGATATCTCGATTCTAAGAAATTATCGATCAGAAATTTTTTTCAGGGAAATAACTATTTTCACACTGCAATGTATTTTATATTGTGTTAATTTAATTCAATCTAATGTATTATTATTATTATTATTATTATTGTTATTATTACTATTATTATTATTATTTATTTATTTATTTATTTGCTTGTGTTCATCTCAGTCTTTCGTTCTTTCTTCATTAGTTTCTTCCTGCTTATCTAACGTTCCTATTGGAATATCACCCAGTGTATAATATGTTATTGTATTGTTTATTTTTATTTTTATTTTAAAATTTTTATGGCTGTTATTGATATACATATAATAAACAGTATTACAGCGTGAGGCTTTTTAAAGGTATGGTACGTGCCAATAGAAGATGTGAAAATATTATCTCATATAATAGTATTATTTTTTATTTACGAGTTTGCTAGTTTGTTCGGTTTATTGGAAATAATTGGGTTGTCTATATCTTCTCTCTTGAAATGATCACAAATATAAATAATTTCATATGTTCATGGTTTATTTCTACACTTATGGGCAGAGAGTTTGTTAACAATGAATTTGTCAGATCGTTGTAAATACCACCCGAGTATACCTTTGTCTTTCTTATATAGCAATGAGACGCTATTTTTATCTGAGCTACATTACAAACAAACGTCACGTGTTACCTTAACTTGATATCCTGGTCATGCAAGCATCGTCAGAGAAATAAAATAGGTACACGTATATTTAGTGCACTGTAAAATTTATTTCTTCTTCTTATTGTTGTTTTTGCTCTTGTTTATATTATTATTATTATTTATTATTATTATTATTATTATTATTATTATTATTATTATTATTATTATTATACAGATTTTATAACTTACGTATAAACAATGCAATCTAGTAGTACTTAATCTATTCAATTGTTTTAATCTGTTTTAAAGAAGATTTATGTAAGATGAGTATACATATATCTCGTAGCACGATTTTTTATTACAAACGTGCATGATGTATATAAACTTCTCATTCCTTATTTATTAGTTTACTGTCATTTTTTTTATTTATTCATATATTTATACTTTTTTATTTTTATTTATCTATTTATTTATTATTATTTTTTTTTTTTTTATATATGAAACATAATATGTAGATACATTGTGTATGTATTTCCTGGTTGTTAGACATGAAAAAAAGAACTCTTGTTTGATTTATTTATCATTTTTTCTTACTAAGACTACCAAGTCTTTGTTTATTTATTTATGTATGAGATAGAAGTAAACGAAAAACAGAAAAATAAATTTGTACTTTTTATCATGAATGTTCACACTGTCTATTTTTGTATTTAATTTGTGTTTAAAATGTAAACAGGTGAATTACAAAAATATAGAAATAAATGTATCATGTATTATTATTTACATTTTGCTATTTATTTATTTGTTTCTGTGTTACTTTTCTGCACACATTGAGTCATAGTATATGTATATGTTTGCGTATATATGTGTGCGTGTATGTACACACAAAAATAACATACATACATGCACACACACACACACACACACACACACACACACACACATACACACACCGTGCACTAGTAGAAAAATAACCTTTGACAAACCGAGATTTGTGTATAAACTAGTGTAGCAGGAAATGACAAACCCTGTAAATCACAAACCCATCCTAATATACAACACACAACAGTAGTGATGCTGTTTTTAATTGCATCTCACTATAAACATTCCTTTTATATGTGGTTTTGATATGAACAACATATATTTCACGTTATAATTTTTTTTCGCACATATTTTTGCCCAAAATTAATTATGTTTTTGTTTAAGAACAGTTTCAAGTACAGTATGTCTGTTAAATAGCAACAAATAGTATTTCTTGCCGCCGCAACCTCAAAATTTGAGATTTTTCTAATTTGTTTTTAGCTGCAGCTTGAAAAAGCTCTAGTCCCATGATTGTGGTACACAACTCAAAAATAAAAAGAGCGACAGGCTGATTTGAAATTATTTACAGACAATCTTCCTTCATAAACAATAATTAACTAAAGCACTGATAACACCTGTTGTAGTACTGAGAAACTGTATATAAACGTTTCTCTTCTGACTGAGATTCAAAGTCTATGCCAGTGGTGTGCCAGAAGATAGGATTAACAGGGATGCTATGCACTGTGCTATTCCACGTGGGGAGGGGACATTTTCTAGCAAATTACAAAGCCTGGGATGTGTGATTTTCAGGGGTTTGTAATTAACTGCTACACCGGCACATTTCAGTTTCCCTTCCAGCTACTGCTAATTTGTTCTGAACAAAACAGTGGCTAATCAGGATGCTGTCTACTTCAGATACTGGGTGTAAATTCCAGAACAAAATAACAATTGATATAATAATTAGCATTGTGAAAAACCACACACAGTTTTTCGAGTGCGATTACTTCTTAAACGCTGACTGCAATTTACATGTAATTAATAACCGTGTGCTGACGTTTTGTCTCTGTTTAAATGTATATATATATATATATATATATATAAACATACACAGAAAGGTATCTACCCGTCACGTCTGTCTTGCACAATCAGAGCAGTATTCAATCTTTATTAAACATATCTACACACACGCACATACAAACACGCACTCACAAACATAGAGAGAGAGAGAGAGAGAGAGAGAGAGAGAGAGAGAGAGAGAGAGAGAAAGAGAGAGAGAGAGAAAGAGAGACAGAGAGAGAGCGAGAGAGAGTTATGCAAAGTCATAGATATAAACGCCTACTTTTTCGTAAATACAAATAAACCAATTCACGAAAACATAACACTTATATATAAAAACAAGGAACTTGCACAAGTGTGTGTGTGCGTGTGTGTGTATTAAACTTTACACCGTTTAAAAAAGGAGAAAAAACAAAGGTTAGACAAGTGTCTTACCAGATGCCGCGCGAAATGCTTATCAAAGCAAGATCAAAGTTTGAAATTCTCTAAGGTGATCTTCTGTATTTCAAACGGAACCGCTGCCGCCGATTTTCTATCTTCATCACTGTGTATGTGTTCACATACACTAAAATGAGAATAGATATCATGTTTCATACATTAACTCAGCATATGTAAAACTAAAAAGAGCCCTTGGAAACATTGTACGACTTTTCTTTCATTATGTTAATATTGTTTTGGTTTCTCTAGATTTACACCGCTTCTCGATATCTTGAATGAATGTTTTGCCGAACCAGTCTATCTGGAAATCATGACTATAAGAGCAACCTACAGCCTAGTATAAATAATACAAGTTATCGATTCGCTGGTTTTCATAATCTTCCAGTTCACTCGATCATATCGTGATGTTTTAAAACGAAACAGTACTCTTTCCCAATGTCCTTCTCTGAAATATCAATCAGTTTTAATAATAATAGTAATAATAATAATAGTGATACTAGTACACACACATACACACATGCACACACACATACACTCACACATACACAAAGACCCCCCACACCCATACGTAAACACACACATTAATACGCTGCCGTCTCAGGAAAACGGACTTTAACTAACCCGGATTTCTATGTAAATTTTAGAACAAAATAACAATTTATATAGAAATGAGTATTGTCAACAGCTGCACTCAAAATACACAGAGAAAACAACAAAATACCCAGAGACGTGTAAATACCAGTCATCTCTGTCATGCACAACAACATTATTCACTCATTCTTTAACATATCTACACACACACGCTAGCGCGTGCACACAGGGACACACATTGAGAGAGTGAGAGAGATTTAAATACCCATTATCTCTGGTTAAGACGCAAAGACAAGTATTTATTCTTTTTTAAATATATCGATATAGACGCAAGCACAGACGAACACACTCATACATGTTTAAAAATAGAGAGGCTAAGAAGTACAAAGTTAAAGAGATAAACAAAGCTCCTTTTTTAAATACAGAAAAACCAATTCATAAAACATAACATTTATCTATAAAGCAAGGTACTTCTATAATTGAAATAAATACTTGCTGATGGTGAGTTTAGAGAATAAATTACTTTTAGTAATAAATATTAGTACTGCTGTGTATATCAAATAGTCCAAAGACAGTCACACCTGAGGGAAATAAAAAGTAGTTTTTTGCTGATAACGGAACAATGTTTTTCACATGTCATCAAACAGCACAAACAGTGATGTCACGTTCACATGGAACAACGAATCACGTGATCAGTATATAAGTAACAATAGTCAAAAACAGAGGTTTACAGGTAAGCATGGTTACATTTATCGGAATATTTTGATATTCGTGTCTCGCTTGTACCAGGATGGAGACGTGATTTTCTGTTCTGTAGTCAACACAAACATCTCCAATTTTAAAACACACACACACTCTCTCTCTCTCTCTCTCTCTCTCTCTCTCTCTCTCTCTCTCTCTCTCTCTCTCTCTCTCTCTCTCTCTCTCTCTCTCTCTCTCTCTCTCTCTCTCTCTCAAACTGCATTTTTGTTGATGTGTTATTTATATAGTGTGTGTGTGTATATATATATATATCTGTGTGTATATATAGGTGTGTGGGTGTATACAGTAAAATGAGTGGCTTGTGTTACGGACTTTTGATTCGCAGAAGAATCTGCTGATTTTTTGTTATTAGGTGAGATCGGTGGAACGGTCGCTGTCCACTGAACGCACTGGATAACTAACTAGTCACACCCACATACACGCGCACACACGCATACACACACACGGACACACACAGAGGCACTCACAGACACACACACACAGTGGACTCACTTGGGACCAGCGAGGTATGCCCTTTTAAACAGATCGCCGGTTTTTAAACATTTTATGAAAAATGTCATATTTCAAACTCCAGAACTCTACAGTTTTTCAGGATAATAGAATTTATGAATTGTTTTACGAAGAAAAGGGACTCAGTTTTATATCAGCACTTTTAATAGCTTGAAAATTATACGTTACTGAGTTGTTTTCTAAGTATTTCAATTTAACACACTTTGCTATTATCTTACATTTCTTACAATGGCGTTACCTTTTAATATAGTATCTCATTTCACACATACACACACACATACACAGACACACACATTGTTTGATAAATATAACATAACGTGAAGCTATTTACGAATGCGGGACAGAAAAGTAAAGATCAAAATGACATAATGAAATCTTAGACTTTCGGTAACGGTTCAGGTATAAATGAGAATAGCCTCTGTGATTTAATTAATTAATAGCAATGAAAAACAGGATGCAAATATGACATAATAATCGTATATATTTCATTAGTTGAATAATCTAAATACATACAGTTTGTTTCTATGCTTGAAAGAGAGACTGCACAAAAGACAGGTATGATGCAAACGTTTTAAGTGTCACGTTCATTAAAACTAATACAATATCACAAATACAGGCAAACTAGAAGTATAATTGTAAATTTAATACATTTGATTATTTTAATAACTGTAATTAATCTAATCTCTCTCTTTCTCTCTCTCTTTCTTTCTCTCTCTCTCTCTCTCTCTCTCTCTCTCTCTCTCTCTTTCTCTCTCTCTCTCTCTCTCTCTCTCTCTCTCTCTCTCTGAGATACACCTACATATATATGCGCATACGTGTGTGTGTGTGAAACAAGTCTGATTGAGTAAAATTATTATCTTCTGTCAATATAACTAAATTGATTTCCCGATATTAATTATTATATGAAATGTGTTGATAAAGTCGAGCTGATTCGCCCTGTGTTTATCTACAGCTTTGTCAATAAATTTACAGAGAAGTGGACTGAATTTTATTTTAGCTTATTTAATAGCTTACAAAAATAAACTTAACTTATATTAAGAGATGTTGCCGCTTTTTTTTTTTTTTTTTTTTTTTTTTTTTTTTTTTTTTTTTTTTTTTTTTGCACAAAACATTATATTCTCTTTTCGATATATATATATATATTTGTCATTTCGAACTTTAGATTTGTGGGGAAGATACATACGCACACATTTTTTTCCCATGAAAGAAAAGGTTGAAGAGACAAAGTGAAGTCTCCCACGTTTGTTCAGTTAACCTCCAAAAAAGGACAGAAATCTTGAATATGGCCACTGTAAGGAGATAAAGATAAGATTTTGTTTTCACTGACGAACAAAGGAATGTTTTCTTCTTCTGCGTCTATCTTTCATTTCTTTTTTCTTTTTCATTTATACAGCTTTTCATGTCTCCATTCACCGTATAAACCAGTTTGAAATATGTTCGAACAATATGTTGTTTACTGAAGCGAAATTACTCTGTTGTTTGTTTTCACGGGTGAATAATAAAAAAGTTACAAGTGTTTTATAATGACAGGTTTATTCAGGAGTAGTATAAAGAAAACACTCCACACCCAAGGATGATAAAAAGATGATCGTCTTGTTAAATAAAGCAATAAAGTACATTACAATTAAACTAATACATAACGATCTCTCGACATCAAGTAGAAGGTTAAACACTTGTTTTTTGTGTACTTCGCAGCTGCACGACTTTGCTAGCAATTTTTTATCAAACACACATCACTTGATGAAAGTCTTCTTTGAGTTAGAAGTCTGAAAAACTGTTTTTGTCGATCCTTTTTCATTGTACTTCTCCTTCAATTCGTTCAGTTCAAGCAGCAGTGCTTCAAACAGCTGTGTTTCATCATCATACTTCAATTCATTCAGTTAAAACAGCAGTTTTTGATCATCATCCTTCCGTTTATTCATTTCAAACTGCAATCTTTCATCGTCATTCTCGTGTATGTCCTCTAGGTAAGAATAATTTACTGCTCCGTATTTTGAACGCATTATGCTTTTGTTATTTCACGTGTTTGCTTATCTTTTTGTCTTTCAGTTTGTTCTCTGACTACTTAATTTATTAATGCAACTTGTTTCATTTTACCGTTATGTTTAATGTTTCACCTTGTCTTTTGGTGTACAAGATGGGTTTTTTCCAGTTCCAATTCATGTTTTGACGTTTCACTTTAGGTTTACACGTTTCAATATAACTTTATTTTGTGAAGTAAATAAAACTCCTTAATAGCACACTGAAACAAAGAAACTAGAAACCAATTACTTTTTGTTCATCCTTCATTATTATTTTGACAGATGTATGTATGTTTATGTATGTATATATGCGAGTGGAAACATACAAACATATACATACAGATATATACATATATACACACACACCCAAACACACATACAAACACACATACAAATATATTTACAGAAAAATACGCACTTACGAACTTTTAAAGGCAGTTTTTAAATTGTAAAGTTCCGTTAATTGGCGGCGAAGATACAGCGAGTTCAGTGTGACAAGCTAAACCAGCTTTCAATTTTGTCCTATTCAGTGGCTTCTATTTTTCGCACACATACAACACACAAACATAGATCACTCACATATACATACATACATACATATATATATATATATATATATATATATGAGTATGTGTGTTTGTGTAACTTAAATTTATATTAATGTAATACATTTATTTTCATAAATTAGAACGTTAATAAAATATCTACAGTTAATATACGTAATAGAAATGTGTGAAATGAAACACAGTGTCATAGATAACGTGTTTTACGTTAAGTAAAATCGAGATTATCTATTTTATTTTCAGAACCTACAAAATTAATAATAATAATAATAATAATTATAATAAAAGCATATCAAGTATATACATAAACATATACATATACATACATACATATATATATATAGATAGATAGATAGATAGATAGATAGATAGATAGATAGATATAAGTCTACACATCTGCCGTCAGTGGATTAAGTAAAGGAAACTGGATACATTAACTTATTTAAAAGTTTTCATCTTGCATTATAATTTGTTTTAAAGAGTAGGCAAGGCTACAACATACAGTAAACCATATTGGATATTTATCTTTTTCTTTTTTAAAATGTATTTTTTCCACTTCATTTGTTTTTACCAAACTAAAGCTTAACTCATACGCATTATTTATTTTATTTATATTAGAATCGACAACATCAGAAACAACACCATCAAGCAGTAAGTAACATAATCACATTGTTAGCCCTAACCGTGTGCTAATCATTCACGTTATCTCAGTTCCCCTTCCACTGTTCTTAATAAAACCCTCTGAAATATTAATATGCAAAATCACTAATCAGAAACTGGTCAAGAATGCTTGAAAATTATCATTTTCACAATATAATATGATCTCATCTAATCAACACATTTCATTATTAAATTAACGTAAATTATGCAAGTTTGTGGAATCTGAGTAAACACAGACTTAAGACAGCCATAACGAAGGTGTTTGACTCGGGCAAAATGATGGATACCACTGATATGGATGATACCAACATAGTGGTCATTGCTGACATCCTAGTCTCAGTAAAATTTCCAGCCAATGTTATATGCGTTCAATTTAACTGGTTAGTGGTAGACAGAGTTCAGCCAGTCACTGTACAAAACGTGCAGATTCAGTGTTTTTTAACCTCTATTAATTTGCCTTACAAGCAGACAAAAACATGGAGAAAAAGATAAAGATTTGCTTATAAACGGAGTGTTGTTTCTTTGATCATGAGTTTTTCTGTGAATTAATAACTGCACTTGCAAAACGGGATGTTTTAAACACTACACGTAGAACATGTGCTGAAACTCAACAGTGAAAACCATGTTAAGCATCTTACAAGTATTAGCTCTGGCTGCTTTTAGCACCATTGGAAAGCTCATAAAATATGTAGCAAGAGGGGAATAAAAATAAAATGAACATATTTTTCTTTCAAAAAAGGTATATTTCAAGCATAAATTACAATATATTATAAGCAGTCGAATTACCACTGTAATATCGTGTCATAGAGGTAACTGAATATATATTCGGCAGAACTTAGAGTTGCAAATACTGAAAAGCTGTGACAATCATAGTAGGTTCAGTTGATTATTTTCAGTGAAGAACATTGGCTGCTGGCGGTTGTAAACCGGTGACTGCACAGAACAGCTCGTTTAAAGAATGAAACGCTTTTGCGTTAATTTGTGGTTGGATTTTGAACAGGTGACTGTTAGACGAGTTTCGACTCTGTCTCTGTGTATGTATGTATAGGTAGATAGGTAAACAGACAGTCACAGATACACTTTGATAATTCAAAACTGAAAAGTATCAATAAAATAGTTTAACTTTCAGGGGATTCAAATATTTACAGCAGTTTCTTCTAATGAATATACATGTACAGGCCTCTATATATAACCATATCTCTATATGTATGTATGTATGTATTCAGATTACAAACATATTTCACACAGTTCTCTTAACTCACATTTAAATTGCAAATAACATGATTCCCACAATACACTCCTTTGTAAATACAAAGAAACACCAATGAGTAAGAGTTAATGGTTCCCTATGACAGTTCTTTGAGGACTGTATGCAATTATATATTATGGAAAAAAAAAACAAAAAAAAACTTCGCCTTACATAGACAGATGACCAATAGCAAGTTAATTTTATTCCGCTTAAAGAACAACTTACTATTCTCTGCTTTGAATTTTAGGAGGTTAATTTCAATTAAATCAATAGTCTAGGACCGCCAAAATGTAAGCATTTGAATTTTTGAAGGTCATTACTAACGGACATAAGAGCTCGGCTGGGACAAGACTTCCACTTCTGGAGACAGACGTACTTGAAAGATATGAGTACGTGTGTGCTGCTAGATATTTGGTAGTAATTAAAAGATTATTTATTTATTTTAGATGAAACAAACGGAAGCGATTCTATATTTTCTTCAATGATTTATGTAATAATCACGTAAGTAATCTTGTAACTATTTCCTTTTTATTAGTTATTTAATTGTAATATTAATGTTATAAGCTTTACTCTCAGTATATCTGCATGTATCATCTGAACATATGTCTAGTATCGCTCAGTCTGTTTGTTTCTGTGATTCTGTATATCTACTTTTCTGTCGGACCGTCTTCTTTTCAATTTTTTCTGTATGTATGTATATATGTACTATCTATATGTACATACAAAGATGTGCCTATATCGGTGTATGTAATGCTGTCTGTCTACATATATTGTCTGTTTTGATGTCTGTATGCCTTTCTTGTCTGTTTCTCTGCTTTTCTATATCCGTGTGTCTAATAATTCTTTGTTGATCATGTTTGTTTCATCTTTTTATCTTTCTTCAGTTTTATCAACACCTTAGTCATCACTGGTTTGCTATAGATCTACATACTCCTCAGAGATAGATAAAATATTGACAACAATCTAAATTATATTCTTCTTTTTTCTTTGGGTTTTATCATCAATATTATTATTATTATTATTATTATTATTATTATTATGATTATTATAACTTGCTTTGTATATTTATATATGTATTAATATGATTGTATTTTTTGTCTAGTTGTATATCCCAAATGAAATATATTACATATATATAGTTCTAGAATTTAATTTGTAAGTAAATACAATATTGTATTTAGTGTGAAAGACTGAGCTTATAACATTTTGACAGTTACTTTTAGAATAATTGGATAGAATTTAAAACTGTTTTTCTGGCGGTAATAGAATGTTTGTTAAGCAGATTATAATTATTAGTTACGTAATAATTACGAGTTTCTTTTTGTCATTTGTAAGTAAATAGTGAATTAGTATACATCTGGCAAATACTTGTTAGAATTACAAATCAGAAGTAAGTGATCAGTTAGAATGCTGGAATATTTTCAGTACATTTGAAAGCATTTCAGAAAAGAAGACATTTTTATAAGAAAAGTGTTGGCGCTGGTTGTTAGTATTCTGACAGTTATTAATGTGTTTAAATATTTATAAAATTATTGAAATTCTTTGTTAAGGTTGAAGTGTTTTAATATATTTTTTGTTCCATATTTAAACAGTTTCGAATTTCAACTATGGTGTTGTTTCTACTTTATTTATGTTAATTCAAATTTTTCTCTGTTTGAATTTAGTCTATTCAAAGTTAAATTTTCTTTTGAACATGTCATTAAAAAGAATTTTGACGTGTCCGTAACTTGTATGTTATGCTCTTTCACGCACTCGTACAGCATGGCGTGCCTTACTAAGCTGCCCTGTTTTCACTATTCTCGTGAAAACGGCTAAAATAAACTCATCTGTATTATGAGACTAATCTTTAAAATAATACAATGATGCAATACATGAACTTCAAAGGTTATTATTTATTTAATTAGTTATCTATTTATTTATTATTATTATTTCTGCTAAAAAATTGGAGACAGTTATTAACCTGAGCTTATGGTAAAATAAAGATAAAAACATATTTTTTTTTTTAAAGATTTTGTTGTTTTTATATCAAAAAATCAGTTATTGTTCCAGATTAATTCTGGGCGCGAGTACATTTCGTAATATTATAGAAATTATGTGTCAAGTGCTTTAATATACATGCTCCATGTACACGTCTTAATTATATATATACTGAATGATTCGAATTTCAACACTGGCAATAACGCTTTCACTTTCTTCTGCTATTATTTTAAGTGAATCTTTTATCTTTAAAATAGTTACATGTGTTAATGATTTGTATATAAATAATTTTTAAAGTTATTAAAAGTTTCTCCTTTCTGTATGTTCCGTTTGTTATTTTAAAAATACGTGAGAGAGAGAGAGAGAGACAGACAGACAGAGAGAGAGAGAGAGAGAGTGTATTTCAGTTATGTTAGAGAGCTGTAATAAAGTGACAGTGTAATGATATTAAATAGATTGTTGTTCTTTTTCATTATTGACTGAACTTTGGTTTATAAGGCAAGATATGATGTCATCCTCCTTTCTACTTCTATCTTATTTGCTGAAAATAATAACGAAACGGATATTTTCAGACAATATCTGTAATAGTGAGATATTTAAATATGTATTTATTGTAATAAAAAAAAATGTTCATTGTAAGCTGGTTTTAATTTCTTTCAGCTGATTTGCTATATTACTTTTGTTTACATTGTGTTCTAAACGACCAAATGATTCCGCTTCAGTTTGTATTTGGGTTTTGATACAAATAAAATAATGACTTACTGACCGATTCATTAAAAAGTCACCATGTAAACAGCTGTAGATTATTCGTTACATCCAAGAATATAATAAATGTGGTATACGGGTGTGAATAACAAACTAAAAGGATCATGCCTACCGTTATCGACATTACGAGGAATCTGCGGAAATGGAGTTGGTGGACTCAGTGTAACAAGACAATCTGCAAATGTTGTAACTTTGAAGATTTCATCTTTTGATGAAACAGAACATGCAGGAAACTGGACAGTTGACGAAAACAGTATGTTGTCAACTCAAATCAGTTTACATCTCCATTTGCTAGTAAGTTATACACATATTGACAGAAACTAAAACGTTCTATTAATATGTCTATGAACACAAGTAATTACCTAAAATAATAATAAAAAGTTTCAAAAACGTGTGCGTGATGTGTTTGTGTATTTGTGTGCTATTTGAAATAGACGTGCAGATATTTGCAAATAAGATTAATAACAAAAAATATGAAAATGTTTCCAACTATATCATTTTCTAATTCGCATAATTCAAATATGCCACCTTAAGTATTCAGGAACATCTTGACTTCTATCTATAATTAAATACAGAATACTCCTTATCTTTATCTTTAAAATATACCTTTTTCAAACACTTACTGCATTCACTTATGGTATTTTATTATTTTCTTTTGCTAAAGCTATCGTAGATAGATCTATGGTTAATTTTACTGATGCGTGTCCAAATGTGGCAGACATTGATTCTCAGACAGATTTTACAGCCAGCATACTGACTGGCTGTATTTATGCAACTGTTAACATTTCCTGGTATTTTGTGCACGAAACTTACGTGGTAAGTTTGTGTCCATGAATAGCAAACAAACAAACCGATATCAAGGCAATATTCGATATTTAATGCCAAAACTGAAATATTTATAAAAATTACGATTTGATACAAAAAAAAAGGAAAAATATTTGGTATGAAGAATTCTTTTATTATAAATAGTTTGAAATATACGAAAGATTATCATTAAATTTAATTTATAAGTTTCATTAATAACTATTATATTTTACCAATAATTATATGTTATAACATTGCATTTAAATTGAAATCTTGTATATAAGAAATGATATCAGAAAGTGTTTACTTTAACTGATGATATCAATTTATATATTACAGAATAATGTGTAATTATCAAATTAAAAAAAGCAAAAAGACAAACATAATTCTTGTTTAAATGTATTTATTATAAATTATATTATTTATAATTTAAGAACTTGACACCAGTTACTACAACATACAGTAATGGTTGTACAAGCCCACAAGTTAAAACAGCTGCCAGGCTGACTCTGAATTATTTAACTGTACAAGGAAAAGTTAATGTAACAATACACATGATTCATCCCTCTTTTAATGATGAGGTTTATGACAAGTTTATTTGTACCATTAACTTTCCAAGTAAGTAAATGTTAAATATCCAAACTATTATGTGTTTTTATTATTTGAAGTAAATATAGATAGCTTTCTCCAATTTTTATATATGGTCACTCATATGTAATCAATTACTGATCTACGTTTATGAAGTTACTCAATATTTGAAATATTTATTTTGGTTTTCTAATGAATATAAATAAACAAATAAATAAATAATATTTTAATCCACGTTAAGTATGATACAGTTATTGCTTTATTTATTTACTTATTTAGTTATGTATTTGTTTGTTTGTTTGTTTATTTATTTATTTCTATGCTTATTACAGTACAGGTAAAAGAGGTGACACTATTAAACATCAGTTCACAGAATGATAAAATACAAGTCAGTGAAGGTTATGTCACTTTGACATGTGTCACGTCACCGAGCAACCCAGTGTCATCTGTTTACTGGTACAAGAATAATCAACAGATAAACACAGGAATCACCAACATAAATATCACATCAGAAGACCTGACTGTAAGAAAGAGTTGTGTGTCACTCACACTGACTGAGTCAGATGATGGACACAGCGTTTACTGCAACGCAGGGATTCCTGGACAAACTCTTGTAACATCCAACACTGGAATACTTGATGTGTCGTGTAAGATATTTAACATTAGAAATTTAAAAGTGTTTAAGTAACTAAATAATTTCTAAATTACCTTAATACTTTTGTTTCTAAAAAAAAAAATATACAATTTAAATGTTAATACATATTTAATACAGTTTTAAATTTATTATTATTCCACTCTTCTTTAAGTACGTTTCTTTACTGGGTTTTTTCTTGATCCAGTGTTCAGATATATCAGTTACAATTCTAAATATTTCACTATTTCATTAAATTTTACAGATGGTCCATCACAGAATGATGTCAGCATCAGTTTTACAAATTATCAAACTGCAGTTGAAGGACAATCTTTGACCTTGACCTGTAGAACACTGACACCTGCTAAACCAGATGTGGATTTCATCTGGAAGTTTAAAGATGGAACACGTATTAATGGAACAAGGGGAGATAAACACGGTTTATCTGGAAATACTTGGCTTCAAACATTAACTCTGACACCCAGTAGAGTACAGAATGGGAAGAGAATCCAGTGTACTGTGAGAAACACACATACACAGACTGAGTCTACAGGAGAAAAGTTTCTGGATGTGAAATGCTAGTTTATAAAAAATTGGACTTGGAGATAATATATATTTAATTTTGAAAATGTTATTTAACAAAATAAATAAAATCAAATAATAAAATTAATAATAAAAAAATAGCATAAATATTTCTGATTTCAGATCCACCAAGTTCACCTCCAGTTGTTTCAAGAACAACGTTTCTTGTGTTTGAGGGTGAGAATGTCACACTGAGCTGTTCTACAACTGGTGGAAACCCAAGACTAAATCTAAACTGGACTTGTTATAATCGTGTACACTGCTCTGACAGAGGAGAAACCAGAACATGTACAATATCTTTCATAGCTAATAGGACTCAGAATAACAAAGTGTGTGAGTGTGTTTCTAGTTGGAGGTATGGTGAATACAACGACAGAAAAAGCAGAAACTTGACTATTTACTGTGAGCAATTTTAGATTGTTTATAATTAATATATATAGCAATATACTTTACTGCGTGGGTCCAGCTTTTGCACTTAAGAGATATCCAGATTAACAGATGCAAGTAAATACAATTCTCCTATTACAACATGAAATATCTGTTTGTTAAAAGAAATCATTCTTTACGTTAAGAATGATTTCTTTTAACAAACAGATATTTCATGTTGTAATAGGAGAATTGTATTTACTTGCATCTGTTAATCTGGATATCTCTTAAGTGCAAAAGCTGGACCCACGCAGTAAAGTTGGTTAAGTGGCGGTCTTACGAATATATGAATTGCGTCCAGAAGCGTACAGGTTCACGTACAGTGAATTGAAGAAAACTGAAGGTCAGAGTTGTGTAGAATATTTCGCGAAACATGCTGGATTATTTGAAGGCTTACGGCAATTGTTAGTACTACATGATCTTAAATATGGGTTACCGGTTAATTTGCGCCCTCATTTATAGAACATGGGTTTATATATATATATATATAATACAGGATGCGGCGATCGTTGCTGATGATTTCATGTTAATTAACGAAACTCAATCAGGGCAGGGGAATTCCAGTCGTCATGGAGAAAAAAAGACATTTTAGGGGGGGGGGATTTCTGCATAATGCTAATCACATGTGTTAATCAAGTGGTCAGGCGAGAATTGTTTTTGGTTGTCAGAAACAGGATAAACCACGAGTATCTCCACATGCGAGAACATTCTAATTGATTGAAAAAGTTCTGATGATGTTAACTTAAAGGATAACAAATTAACATCCACTGGATTCTTGACTCAATTTGAACATACCCTAAGATTTGTCGAAATTGGACCAGTAGCCTAATATTCTAAACTAAATGAAGGTTATAGGATCTTGAGGAAATCAGGATATGGAATAGGTTTCATAATGCAGGCGAGGTATTTGTGTAGAAATGAGGAAACATAATCAAGATGATGTAGAACAGTCAGTCATGTCAGTGTAGGTCAGAAAGGTTCATCGTTTTGAACTAACATATTTAGTATGTTTAGCAAAAATGTGAACATTAGTTTGTCTGACTTATTCCAATCTATATGTGACAGAATCATGGTTTATCTGCTTGATGACTCTGAGAACTGCTCGTTTTCTTACACTTGACTGCACTGTCTTGTGTTACTCTGTTGCACACGAATGATATATTACAGGAAGACATAAAAAAACACAAAAAAAAAGAAAAAAAACAACAACAACAGAAACCCCCAAAAAAAACCTTAAAGTGAATGACAGGAGTACTGCTTTGTTGTTTTATCTGTTATCACAAAATCAGTTTCTTGCAGTAAGCTTTTGAAAGAAATTAGCAGCTTCTGACACTTATTAAATGTTTTGACTTTAACTTTATTATTATTATTTTCGATCAGACACAAAATGCCTATATATCAGAATTATTATTTATTTGACAATTTCATTTATTAATGCCAAAATAAATTTGAATTATCTCATACTATTGATTATAGCTATTTTGAATCAAGGAGAGTACGATTTAACAGTTAAAAAGTTAAATGTCTGAGCACGGGTGTATCTTTATAGATATCAACTTTTAAGTATATTAATGTTAGAAACATTGGTAGCCGATGTTTATAGCAATACTAGAGATAGAGCGACATTTTTATCTTACTCAACTTTACCTTTGTTACCGAATATCTGTTACATAATTTTCTTTACAAGGGAAATGATATATGAGTATATACATGTGTGTTTCTTTTTTGTTTTGTTTGTTGTTGTTTTTTGTATTAAACAAATCATTATATTCTTACTGACAGATCTTATATAACCTATTATTATTTTAGTACCAGTACGATTAGTAAATGGAAGAGGAATACCAACACAAGGTCGAGTTGAGATTCAAGTAAACGGGACGTGGGGAACAATCTGTGATAACAATTTTGATGAGAAAGATGCTTCTGTTTTATGTCACATGTTAGGATTTAGTCGGTAATTCCTTCATTTATTTACATAATTACTTACTTACTTTCTTACTTAGTTTGTGAACGAGAATATTTTATACAGATGTAATTTATTTGATTTTACTGAGAATGAAAGTTAGTGATGATGTGTCCGTGAAATACTTTTCGACATGATTATAATAATAATAATAATAATAATACAAATAACAAGAATGATAATAATCATAATAATAATAATAATAATAATAATAATAATAATAATAATAATAATAATAATTGCTATGAGAAAAAGAAGAAAAAAAGACAGCAAATACAACAAAAAGTAACAGCAATAATAATTTCTAGCAATGTTGATCTTGAGCTTTATAGGAAATATATTCAAGTCGTCTTCGAGTGATAAAATTTCGCTGGCGATATTTACACTATCCTTGTGGTAGCAAAGCCTTCATGTTAAACATAGTTGAAATCACTTAGAAAGTAAAACATTTCTTATTAAAACGTCAGGACTACGAGAAAGTCTGTGAAGGCGTTGTGCAAACAATGTTGAATATTCATTTTACTGTACATATTATTTATTTTCAAAGGAATATTAATTTTGTTTAAGTTTTGGTGCAAATCAAGATAAAACTACTCGCTTTGGAGAGGGAACGGGACGAATATGGATTGATGATCTGAGATGTGATGGAGATGAAGACAGTGTTGAAAAGTGCTCATTTCCTGGCTGGGGAAACCACTACTGTGGTCACTGGAACGATGCTGCAATCAGCTGTCAATGTCAGTTTACATGTGATATTTATTTTATTTTATTTGTATTTAACTGTTTATCCGTAACAAAATGTTTTAGCTTGTTGTCATCAAAATTGTCCTTCTTGTGTTTAATGTTGTTGTACCGAAGTCTGTATCTAACTTTATTTGCCTTTAATAAGAACTAAAACAAAACAAAACAATATCAGGTTTGGGTACAATAGTTAATAAAGAAACTAGGTTCAAAATAATCTAAATTAAAATGAGTTATATTAATGATGCAATCGTTTCGTATTTATTAGTTTAGTTGTTTGTTTGTTGGCTTGGTTTTCGTTTGTTTGTTTATTTGTTTCTTTGTTTGTGTGTTGATTTCTAATTCACGTAAGAATTATTATAGGCTGTTAGAGATAATCATATACCATAACGATGGTTACAACAAAGGAAACTCATTGTTGAAATTTTGCAGCCAGACTTGTTGACATATAAATTGTAACTAAAATATATGTGACATTTTATTTTATGTTATGTTATTTAATTTACCTGTTTATCAGTGACAAAAGGTTATATTTATAAGTTTAATTTTATAATAATCAGCTTCTCACTAAATAGTTTTACTTTTTACATCCACAAGCTTATTTTCGAATATTCTAATCACCATCTTACATTCGGTCTTTTATTTACTTTCTGGATGGGGAATCCTTACACTCAAATGTCATTATCCGTTAGATGTCTCTAGTAGCAACGGCATACATTACGTTATGTGATTCAAGATTGTCTTTACTTATGAATATAGTTAGTTTGTATTAATTAATCCATAAATTAATTAATTTATTGATATGCATTGTGGTTTTATTTTAAATTTGTTTATTTTTTCTTCATGTTAAAATTTGTGAATGTCATAACATTATATAGTGATGAATATATGAATGTATTTTATTATTATTTTTCCTGTTATACATACTTTCTGCAGTTTAAAGGTCCATTTCGCTTATACAAATAATAATAATAATCAAATTATCTGAGAGCTCAATTTTATTTTAATTATTTTTTTTTTTGGTATTATTCTTCTTCTTCTTCTTCTTCTTATTATTATTATAATTATTATTATTATTATTATTATTATTATTATTATTATTATTATTATTATTATTTTGCATCCATATTGTTTTTGTTTTAATTGGAACATTTGAAAACAAAGTGTACACGTGATATTGGATATAAATGATCTTTATAACAATAATGATAATCTTCTTTTATTTATGTTTTGCTTTACTAGCTTTTATCAGGACTATTTTTAAAATATTATATTTTATTTAGTATGACATTTAAAATGCATTTAATTGCCTTAGGATATCAAATTAAAATCAATTAGACTTCAAATGATGTAGTCATAACAAAATTAATTAATAGTCTTACATTTCATTTACTTAGAATTGGTTTCTTTTCATTTTCACATTTATTTACTTAGTTACATCTGTCGTATTTTAAACCTTTATTTCAATATATTTTCTGTTTTGTAATACATATACCTTGATGCTATATGTTGATACATGTTTCAAACACTAGTAGTTTGTATGGTATATTTGTGTTCAAATGAACACTTGTTGTTTCAGATGACGTGTCTAATGAAAATTTAATAGCAGTGGCTGCTGGATCTGTATCAGCGATTCTCGTTTTAACTCTTCTTGTTGTCGATATTGTCTTCATGTGCCGTAGACTGAAAAACCGTTCGTACTGTTTCTTTTTGTTTTATTTTCAAATTTTAAATGTGTGTCGTAGTGATTGTTCCTCTCTGTGTGCATATGTGTTACAGAGTGATAGATCGGAAAATGAGTATTAGTTAAACAATTTGAGATAAATAGAAAATATATGCAATTTCATCATCATCAGCATCAATCTCATCATTATCATCATCATCATCATCATCATCATCATTATTATTATTATTATTATTATTATTATTATTATTACTATTCATAATGAATATAAAATGAAATGAATTTTCTCAATTACCATTATTTAATATAACAAATGTTGTGATATTTTCTTTCCAGTTGATATCGCTGTATTTTCTGTTTGTTTTGTGTGTCTGCTATTTCAGTATCTGTAATATTTTTGTTTTTGGGAAATGCAAAAGATGAACATGTGCATGAAACAAGGTAACACTGACTCATAGTAGGAATTAATATACTTTATTATGTTTGTAACAGTGTATGTGTTGATGAATATGTCTTCATGTATAACAGTGACTGTACATTGTATTGCTTATAAATAATGAATATATTTGTTATAGAAACAAAACCTTAAGAGTCTCCTGATAAAATATCCTGTCATGTTTTAATGTCAAAGGTTTTACTTTCCAGTCGGTTATTTTTGTGTCGAAATGAAGCTTTGAGTTCTAAATAACGAACACAGTTCAGAGTTTCTATAACCAGTGAATCTGTAACCGTAAGTAATTCCCGATTGATGTCCCAAATATTTCTGTGTAGTAGACTCTGGTTTATTGATAATCTAGGGAGAGATGACACATTCTGGTCTGGACGTAGGTTCTCACTCTCGAGGCAACACTGGGCTGTCGTCGTCAATCTTAGTGAATTTTACACCACGTATCTTAAATGTGTAGATTGATTAATACATCTTTCTCTGAAGTGAGAAAACTGATCTTTGCAGGTCAAGAATGTGTTATACTAAACATTTATAACCATATTCTGTAATGGTAATCCACCAGTAGGGGATCTTTCTGATATGATGTTTGCTGCTTTCAAAGTCCAATCTTGACCACCCAGTTTTCATTAAGAGAGTGAACGAAGCGGTGCATCACAAGTTAGATCCCGGTTTTCTGTTCAGACGATCCGCCTGTCTTGTAGCTGAATCCAATATCTTGAATCTATTTGTTTCTGTTTCTATGTCTGTTTATTAGTGTATTTTATATGAACATGTGTGTATACATGTATATATATGTGTGCTGTGTGCATATGTCTCTATGTGATGTGTGTTTTTCTTTCTGTCTGTATGTGATATGTATATGTCGTCTGCCTCTGTGCCCCTCTTTGTCGTGTTTCACACAGAAATATTCAACTGTGCAAGAAAGCAATATCACATAAAATAACGAAATAAAATGAGTGCAACTTCGGTAGACATTGTGAAGAATGAGTGATTGCATTTATTTCATGTAACCTTATTCATGTAGATAATGCAGATATAGGCGATATATTTTAATTAGTTGTCTGATAGTGTTTGTTTTACGTATGTCATATATATGTAAATATGTATGTATTTTATGTCATTATCCAACAATTGACAGTTACAATATTCAGCAATTTACTTTTACATATATATTTATTATGTTTTTTAATATATCTTTTTTCTTTCTGTTTCTTATGTGTATCTTATTTTAATGTGTTAATCAAAAACGGAATTGTTCTTATTATTGTTTTTGTTATTGCTCTTTTTCTTATTATTACCATTATTACACAGAAATCACTTAATCTTTAATTGTGAGTAGTCTATAAATGTTATAATTAAAACTGAAAAAGCTACCACTTAGAACATTTGTCTCTTTCAAATCACAGGAACGTTTCTGAACCGCAGTCTAGAACGTACGACAATCTTGCTTTTGAGCCTGGTAAGTGCAATATTTTCTAAATGTTTATGTGGAGACTTACTTTACTGAAAGCGGTTTAAATTCTGCTCGTTCAATACATATTAAGACGTCTGTGGTGTCCATCAGGAAAGAATGAATGAAGCTACGAAAGGAAGTGATGAATGAACAAGAAAAGAAAGGAGTATGAAAGAGAAAAGTGAAAAGTAATAATGAAATATTAATAATATTAAAAAGTTCTCATTTATATGCTGGGCTAAGAACGGGTGAGGTTATATTGCATAACGCTAAAGAGATAACAGAACTAATTTATATTATCTGCTCAGATGTGCATGTATACAGTTTAACATTTATCTGTGATAAATATAGAGTATTTGTAAATTAATATTTTAACTTTTTACTTATTCTTCAATAATCTGGGTTTTATATTATCTCCTCAGATATGCAAAGTGTAATATTTTTGTTTGATAATTACAGAGCGTTTATAAACTAATAGTTGTGCAGTATGACAAGTTGTTTTATAAGCACGATAGACTAATTGCTATCTTTATAGCTGTGCAATTTAGAATCTGGTGATGTTAGCCTGTATATAGCGTTTGATATTATTTTCTCTCTATCACTTCTGTTTTTTATTTTTATTTATTGTTTTTTATGTGCGTGTGTGCGTTTGTGCATGTGTGTGTGTGTATGTATGAATGTACATATATATATAACTTATTTAATAATCTTATTTTTTTCTTTGTTTCTTCTACGTTTAACTGTTGATGTATGACATACTGTTTTTGAAACGGAACATAAATATGTATGTATGTTTTGTTACTTCTTGTAGGGAGCAGTGTAGAAGAGAGTTTGTCAAATAAACAGAATCAGCATGAAGTACGTGGTGTCGATGACAATGGGCCAAAACATTAAGATATCTCTTTCTTAATGTGTTTACTTAAAACATCGAAACAACCTATTTTATTACCATTATCACACACAGAGACACACACACACACACACACACACACACACACACACACACACTTATACACACAGATATGCATATATATGAACAAATTATATAACACTTATTCACCATTATTGAATTTTATTATTCTCGAAAGCTAGTTAAATATGTATTTTTTTCTTTTCATACAAGAACGTCTTTGGGGACATTTGTTTTTAATGTGGGATTGACATTTGTGTTATGTTTACATTAAGACTATATATGTAATATACAGTGTAGGTTAGTTTAATATTATATGTGCTACAATTACAGGCTAATAAAATTGTGACTAACTGGGTATAGTATGATTCTAATTAAACTCATTTTATTAGTAATAATAAGAAAGTAAAATAGATAAACAAGACACTAACTATATGTTACTATTACAGTCAGTAATGATGTAGCTACAAATTTTCCTCGCTGTGTTATGAAGTATGTATCTGAGTACAACATCTTCAGTTAAGATATAACCAGAACATAAAACTACATAAATATCTATAACAAATAAAATATAACTATAAAACAATAATGTACAAAAACAAAAATTCAAATGACAGTAGGTGAACATATAAAAATGTGCAACTATATTTATTTAAAAAAAAAAGATTATCTGCGAAGTTACATAATTAAGAAGTGTTTTATCTTTCCTTCAGCTTTTATTTATTTATTTATCAGTTTATTATTATTATTATTTATTTATTTATTTATATTTTTAAAATTTAAATAGCTATTTCAGTTTCCTCTGAAAATACTGTTTCAGTATTAGTCGATAAGTTACATAAATTATAATTCGACATAAACGTGTATACATATTTTTGATATTGAAATATATTTCGATTTGTCTGGTATACCGTTTCTCGCATTTGACAATATAGCATCATTACTTTTAAATACATAACGATAGTCATCTCCAAATTTGTCAACATTAAGAATATGACATTTTCTCTTTTCTCTTACAATATTAAATCGGTTTTAATAGAATGTTTAACATTACAGTTCTAATTTGACGTAAGACATGAACATTCACTTGAGCATTGCTATTCTCTAGGGCAATTAGTTTTGATTGATTTCCCTTTTTAGTGATGTATGTTAAAGTGTTTTACTAACATGAGCTATAACGTACAAAAAGTGCAAACTAACGGACAATTACAACACTCTTGCTAATAGAGGAAGGTGTTCCAGGAAATTCTAGATTTTTTTCAACTTTGAATATTTCGCGGTATTTTTGTAATTCATCATGATGTGGAACAGTTAAATAATTAATCAGGGTAAAACGTACTGTTATTTTTGGTATCAAATTGTTGATCCACCTTTGTCGTTCTATTGGCGCTATTTTTAGACTGTCGCACTTAAAAGCATCGCTTCAAAGTAGGTCGCACTTTTATTCCTACCGCTCAAAATGTCATAGCAAACAGTTACACAATTTCATGTGGAGTCTTACTATTAAATATATATCTGTAAAACCTCGTAATTTCGCAACTATAGTTATTTCCTCGGCTGAAGAAAGGTTTGTGGAATCTGTGATTAATGGCTTCTTGGCTTTGAGAGTGCAATTCCTCTTTTGTTGTCACGTGATAAGGCACAAATTCATTAACATTGTCATTAAGAAGCAACAATCTTCTTAGACAAATAATCATACGAACTTCGAAACTTTAAGTGAACTGTCTAACACAACTTTGAAATTGTGTTACGTTCTTTTGTATCAACACATTTTTATATTTATTTAGTTTTATTTTTTTTTTTTAAAAAAAAAAAAATAAAAAAACAAACAATAAAGAAACAACAACAACAAAACAACAGACTCTTAATAACGCGTGACTAAGAACTCAAAATCACCCATTCAGCGATGATGTTATTTGTGATATTTTTAATCGGTACAGTTTGTGTCAAACAATCGCAGAACGCGACTAAGAAGGGTTTGATATTTATTAGCACTCAACATGGTATCATATACTTCTGTACATGTGAGCTGAAAAAGAAGCCATTTTTTTTTTTTTTTTTTTTTTTAACTTTAAATGTCATATCAGTATTTTATGTACATTGTGAAAATCTATTAAATGGATTTGAGCAAGAACACTGTAATGTTTTGAACCTAAAATGTACATACTGATGCCATCGTATCCAGAACATTTTCCCTTGGGACAAATATAGATCGCCTATTACCGTTTTCCCCCGTTTGAACACATAAACACCAACAGACATCCTGTTTTCATACACTTATCCTTAAATATAGATAATAGTCTTCTTCTTTTTTCGAAAATGTGTTTGTTTATAGGTAAAACTTCAGCGAGTGGACCAGCTAAACTTTTCTTGGTTAATTTGGATATTTTTGCTGGTTTCTTAATTTTAATCTTCACACGCCAATATCAGCAATAGATATCAGAATGTAAGAGAGAAAAATATAAAACTTACTCTTGTTTTTCGAAATATACAGTGAAAGTTCAAAGACATTTCATTCTAAAGAGGCATGATACATTTAAAAAAAAAGAAATTAAAAATTAAAAATATGATTTTAAATGTGTAATATAGGTTTAAACAAAACATAGTATTAGAAATAATTATACA
The DNA here is from genome assembly GCA_012295275.1 of Chrysomallon squamiferum. NCBI lineage: Eukaryota > Metazoa > Mollusca > Gastropoda > Neomphalida > Peltospiridae > Chrysomallon > Chrysomallon squamiferum. The sequence goes on from CM022676.1 coordinate 16,995,536, forward strand.
GTGTAATTAGAAATAAAGAATGAAACTACAAAAAAAACATCAACATTTTATTGTAAATAGAGAGATTATAACTGTGGATAAACCACACAATTAGCAACATACAATATAACTAAACAAAAACGTATTGTTAGAAATATACAGCGTAACTTTAAACATGAACTTTTTCCACTGAAAATATACGCTCCGTATTTAATAAGAAGATTTTAGAATAGATATACAGTTAAAATTTAAACAAGAAACATATATCTGGAAATAAAAACGTTCATTTAGAAATATACAGTTGAGCTTTTAACGGAAATGTATTATTATAAATAAACCATCTAACTTTAAACAAAACTGTTTTACTAGAAACATACAGCGTAAAGCGTGTTAATATAATTATACAGTGTAATTTTAAACAGAATCATGTTAGAAATATACAATGTAACAAAACAAAATGTTTTTTATTACAAATTATACACGTTAATTTTAAAAGAAAACGTATTATTAGGAAATATAGAGTGGAATTTTTAACAAAAACGTCTTATTACCAATATATATGGAGTAATTTTAAGCAAAAAAGTATTATTAGAACATATACAGGGTAACTTTAAATAAAAATGTATTATTAGAAAACATACTGGATAACTTTATACAAAACGCAGATTATTGAAAGATATGCAGGGTAACTTTAACTAAACAGGTACTAATAGAAATGCAGTGAATATTTAAACAAAAACGTACTATTAAACAAATACAGGACAACATTAAACAAAAACGTATACTTAGAAATATACAGAGAAACTTTAAAGAAAGACGTAGTATTAGGAAACATAGAGATAACCTAAAAAAAACGTATTATCAGAACATATACAGTGTAACATTAAACACAAACGTATTAATAGAAATAAGCAGTGTAAATTTAAACAAAAACACATTATTATAAATGTACAGGGTAACTTTAAACAAAAACGTATTTTTATAAACATACAATGAAACTTAAAACCAAAACGTATTAATAGAAAATATGCAGGGTAACTTTAAACAAAACACATTATTAGAAATACACAGTGACACTTTAAACAAAGACGTATTATTAGAAAATAAGCAATGTATTTTTTAACAAAAACACATTATTAGAAATATGTAGTTAAACTTTTAACAAAAACGTATTATTAAAAAATATACAGAGTAAATTTAAACAAACACATATTATTAGAAAATATGCAGGGTAACTTCAAACATAAAAGGTATTACTGGAAATATACAGAATGATTTTAAACAAAACACATATTATTAGAAAATATACAAGGGAACTTTAACTAAAAAGGTATTAATAGAAATATACAGTCAAACTTTTAAAAAGTGTCTTATTCGGAATATGCAGTGCAAGATTAATTAAAGTATTATTAGATATATACAATGAAATTTAAAAAAAAATGTTTTTTCTGTCTTTATCAGAAACGTATTATTAGAATTATAAAATGTAACATTAATATGTTTATATTTGTGGACATATTATTATTATCATCATCATCATCATCATCATCATTATTATTATTATTATTATTATTATTACTACTACTAATATGCAACGTAACTTAAAACAAAATCGTATTACTAAAACTATGCAGAGCTAATCTATCAAAAATGTGTTATCAGATATATACTGTTTAACTATAAACAAAAATATGTTACTAGAAATATACAGTGCAATTTTAAACAAAAATGTTTTAGAAATATACACAGTAACCTTAAACAAGAACATGTTTTCAAAAATATGCACTGTATCTTTAAAAAAAAATGTATTATTAGAAAAATACGGTGTTACTTTATAAAACAAAAAATATTAGAAATATACAGTACAACTTTAAAAAACAAAGAAACAAAAAAGTTAGTATTAATAGAAATATGCAATGTACGTTTAAGCAAAAATTAATTATGAGAGATATACAGGGTAACTTTAAAGAAAAAAGTATTATTAGAAATATACAGTGTAACTTTTAACAGAAAGGTTATATTAGAAATAACCATTATAATTTTAAACAGAAACTTAGAAATGAAGAAATGCAGTGCATTTTAATCAAAACGTAGTTATTAAATATGAAGCGCATCTTCAAATGAAAAGCATATTATAAGAAATAATGTGTTCATCACCATCATCATCATCAGCAGCAGCAACTGTATGCACATCGTCGTCACCGACATAATCAAAATCGTCTGAATCTTCTCCTCAGTTGCTGTGTCGTTCTTTTAGGTAGAAATTAACCAGGCTGAAATTTCAGTTTTCGGTTAAAATGTTTACTTTGAATAACTCTGTAAAATAAGAAATAAAAAAATCAAAATCAAAATAAGAAAAATAAAATTAGTCACTACTCTCACAGACTGAGAACCAAAAAGTAAATTATGGTGTTTGTGCGTACCTGTTTTACGTATAAATTCGTATATATTTAACATAATACGTATATATGTAGTATGAAAATATTACAAGAAATCGAGTTTAGTACCTGATAATTATGATTATTTGTTGTCTTTATTCTTTTTTTTCTCTGCTCATTTGTCGACTATTTCCTATGTCAGTGTGAAAAGTCTCTTTTCTTTTCCTTGTCACAATGTCGTGTGATTTAGGCGAATCGAATCTGGAGACACTGTTTGATTTTTCTTGGATATAATCCCTGTCTGTATCTGTTACTCGATAATCCAGTTCTGATGTAATTTTCGGATAATCCGTCAATTTCTCTCGTCCTCGATAATAGGTGCTCGTGTTTGGTCTAAAATAAACATTGGGTTTAATTCCTATGGGATAATCCTTGAATCTCTCTTCTCCTCGATAATCGCTGTGAGATCCCCTTCTGTTAGTATTTCTGTCTGACGTCCATCTGTTAGTATCTCTGTCTGACATCCATCTGTTAGTATCTCTGTCTGACATCCATCTGTTAGTATATCTGTCTGACGTCCATCTGTTAGTATCTCTGTCTGACGTCCATCTGTTAGTATCTCTGTTTGTCGCCCTTTTCTTAGTTTCTCTGTCTGACGGTCTACTGTTAGTATCTGTGTCTTTTGCCTTTCTTTTAGCATCTCTGTGTGATGCTCTACTGTTAGTATTCCTATCTGACAAAGTTCTGTTAGTATCTCTCTCCGAAGCCACATTGTTAGTATTTCCATCTGACGCTTTATTGTTACCAACTCTTTTGGACCTCATTTCGGAGGACGTCACATTTTTTTTTTTCTACTGGAACAGATTTCGCATTCTGCATTGTTCCCGAAATAGTCAAAATAAATATGACCTAAAACAAAAATGTGATTCTACAATTGTAATTTTTCACAAGGTGTGAATCAGTTAAAAACAAGATATATAAATGTAATAATTTAATAGGAAATATAAAATATTTCGATATTACTAAAATATCATTTGACTTTGTTTTAGATATGTAAATTTAGAGACAGACATTTATAAGTTCTTAATTAAAAAACAGAGATACACAAATACAGTGTTCTCACCTGCTTGACATTTCAGCCAACCTTCCGTACTGAAATTCGTGGTAATTTCGTCTGTGGAGATGTAACGAAGAGATATTTCACTTGAAGGAAGGAATCGAGCCCGAGATTTAACTATTTTTCTTGACGTTCTGGAGTAAAGGCATTTCCATCCATAGCGAACTTTTCAATTACTTCAGTAACATCATTTGTATTGTCTGTGATTTTCAGTGACTCGTTGGCGTCGTCTGAAGCTGATTTTAGATCGATTAGCAGTTTCAGTCTTTTCGTTTCATTGTCTGCATCGAATTCCTCCTGCTTCGTAAATATTCTTCTGTCCTTCGATATCCATGTCTTGAAACGATCCACGTCTTTATCATGTTCACTGATCCCCATCTTACGAAAATATGTTTTACACGTACGACAGTTATTGTTAAGAGCCATAAGCTTCTCACTTTGTATTTCATAATAGTCTTTTCTTCCTGCTTTATTAATTGAAGCTTGATATAATCTACGTCCAGTAAAGTTTGTGTGATGACGTCTCTATATCTTCCACTATGTCTAATGACCACGTTACAGCGCGGACAACGTTTCAACTGGATTGTGTTGGATTTCGACTCCATCAGCTCGTCGAGAGCTTGCACCTCAAAGATATGTCCGCAGTCTTCGAGCTGCACAAACAGAGAGTAAGTTCGTTTGTCAGCCTGTAAAGCTTTCACTTCATCTCTGTTGCAAACTCGACAAAGATCAGGACACTTTTCTCCTGCCAGACCAATGCATCTGTGCTGACACGACAGCTTCTTCATACACCGCTTGTTGGAGCGTGGCATATTCCACACATCACAACATCGTCTACGAATGTTCCTTTCTTTGTACCTGATGACGCAGTTTTCACGGCACATTGTACGCGGGTCACCACATGACCTTTCACAGGACAGATGGACACAGCTGTTCTCACACGGCAGAGGACAAAGTGGACACGTAGAACAGTCACTGACACATTCGTGTCCACACAGCAGACGTTTCCTGCATTTCTCCTTGCAAGCAACGTGAAGTCGCCCTTGAACACATTCGTGACAACTACCACGACAAATATGACCACATTTCAAAACGGTGCTGCATTTTGCATTACAAATTGCATAGTCTCTTTCATGGCAAACCACTTCAATTTCATGACTACATTTAAAAACGGTGCTACACTTTACATTACAAATTGCATTGTCTCTTTCATGGCAAACCACTTCAATTTCATGACCACATTTCAAAACGGTCATGCATTTTACATAAACAAGGGGTGATATATCGTTCGTGACAAACAACGTCAATTTAGTGCCCGCAGTACAAACCAATATGCTTTACTTGCTTCATGCACTTGATTGTACTTGGATCAGCAGAGCAAGACATTTTTTGTTTGTGTCCACACGCTGGTATCACCTTTGGTAACGGAACGACACAATTTTTGCAATCGTCAAAACAAAGAAGCGGACATTTATGTTGAAATTCACATAAAATTATTTCACACGGTTTCTGACATTTGTATTTGAGATGAAGTGGATCAGCTGGATGACACGGCAGTTCACACACGTGACCACAGTTCAGTCTGTACGTGCACCGCTTTCTGCAGCCTCCTTCAGGAACCAAACTGAAATCTTCTGCTTTCGCAGCTTTTATTCCTTCATCTTTTGACGTGATTTCGACAATAAAGACCAAGAGCATTTCCCAGCTGGTCTGTCGATTTCAAATCGTCAATAATGGTTTTCCATAATTTACTGTGTTGACCAAGCAGAGTAAAGTTTCCTATCACGTAAAGTCCCATTCTAGCTCTGGAAAGAGCTACACACACCCGGTTGTCTGTTTTCAGAAAGCCAATACTCCCCTCCAGATTGCTGCGTACCAAAGACAGCAGTATGATGTCATTCTCCTCTCCTTGGTAATTGTCAACATCTGTGACAGTGACATCTTCAAATATTTCGTCTTTCATGTTCTTCTTCAGATAGACGACCTGAGCTGAATACGTAGTTAACACTGTGATTTCCTTTGGAGGATAGCCTTGTTTCAACAGGTAGCGACGGAGCGCTATCACATATTCCGCTTCAAACACGTTCATGTGACTCACGAGCTCGTCATTTCTTTCTTCATTTTCACAATGGTTTATGAAAATACATTACTACAAACGCCCAGGATATCCGAGTAATTTTCAACAGAAGGGTTATCTCTGAGATGAGGATAGATGTGTTTCATGATTCTGAAATACAGGGCCGCATTCTGTGCTGTTGCTCAAGACAAACACACTCCAAGCTGTTGTTAACTATTCGTTCAAATAACGATAACTCCAGGGTATATCGTTTTTGCGAGTGCGTAATCAGTGGAATTAGCCGCAGCTGCTGATGGTCTCCGATCAGAATCAGATGCTGAGCTGCTGAATTCAGTGATGCAATCACGTGGCCTTCCAGAACTTCTGCAGCTTCCTCGATGATTTTATTTCTTCTAAAACCTTCTGATAACGAGCAGTAGCACTCGTTGTCATTCCTACCACAGAACATCTTCTCATCACTCTCTGGTCCGCGTCCTGCTTCGTGGCGTTCTGTATGGTTCTCCAGCACCACTGACTTCTTTCCTGCAGCTCTTCTATCTCTGACTCAGTTTGCTCTTTCAGATGTTGCACCCATAACCTGTAAAGACGCCACCGATTTCTGGGTGAGAGTGACCAGATATCTTCTACTGCGTCAGCTTTCTTTTGACATCCTCGACCGCGACATCATGTTTGTGATTAAGATAGAACTTTTTCTGTGTGAAATCTCTAAAAACCGTGTCGAAGTCAATGAGCAAAATGCCAGGTCGGTGGGCAAAGGTTTGTAGTGTTCTCTGTTGTCTGCTCGATTTAAACATGGCTCGTACTGATCATCCTGAAATTTTCTGAACTGCCCTCTTGAATTTGTGCACAGTTTTCCTCGAACAGGAATAAGTATGCCCAGCCATACGGATAGGAACCAGTCTCTAAAAAGGAGTATGTAAGAGTTGGTCATAGTGTCTCTTTAACATGACCTATGAGATACAGATTTCACCATTCCGTTATTCATCAGTTCATGTTGTTGCTTTTTCTCAAGAAGACTTTTCTGATACCCAATATAATTTGTTTTCAACACGTCGCAATTTTTTCCGTTAATGGTATACTTTTTCGTAATTTCCTTTGATTTCATAACTTTAACTTTTTCATTCTTACTTCTTTTACCAACACGAACGAGATTTGTTCTTTTAAACTCGAGGATTCCTTCAAGGAATTGGTCCAAGGTGATTTTATAACACAGAACTAAAATGGATTTTCTCTGTTCCCTTCCCAGATGTCTCTGTTTCTTAATAAAGTTTCTATTATTTTTAGACCTATGTATGTTTTTTTCCTGTTCCTGGAGGTCCCTGAATGAGGACAAATTCCTTTGGTCAGGCTTGTTGAAACGCCTTTGAACTGAGCCGCCTCTGGCTGGTCCACTTGTTCAGATCCAGAACAGGGACGTCATTGTGGCTCTCATCGTCATCGTTGCTGCTTCACTGAAACTGTCTGTATCTTTTACTTCTCCCCTGCTTGTCAGTGGTGTTGTGGACGAAATTTTCTTAATAGCATTGTTGTTTCAGCCTGATGTCTAGTCTTGCCCTGGAATTGATAGGACATTTAGCAATACGTAACTGAACGAAGTACAACA
>CM022676.1:17002889-17022075 GCA_012295275.1 Chrysomallon squamiferum
ATAGTAACATATAAGTGTCTTGTTTATCTATTTTACTTTCTTATTATTACTAATAAAATGAGTTTAATTAGAATCATACTATACCCAGTTAGTCACAATTTTATTAGCCTGTAATTGTAGCACATATAATATTATACTAACCTACACTGTATATTACATATATAGTCTTAATGTAAACATAACACAAATGTCAATCCCACATTAAAAACAAATGTCCCCAAAGACGTTCTTGTATGAAAAGAAAAAAATATATTTAACTAGCTGAGAATAATAAAAATTCAATAATGGTGAATAAGTGTTATATGTGTGTTCATATATATATGGATATCTGTGTGTATAGTGTGTGTGTGTGTGTGTGTGTGTATGTGTGTGTGTGTAAAGTGACATAATGGTAATAAAATAGGTTGTTTGATGTTTTAAGTAAACACATTAAGAAAGAGATATTTAATGTTTTGGCCCATTGTCATCGACACCAACGTACTTCATGCAGATTCTGTTTATTTGACAAACTCTTTTACACTTGCTCAAAAGAAAAAATAAACATATATACATATTTATGTTCCGTTTCAAAAACAGTATGTCATACATTAACAGTTAAACGTAGAAGAAACAAAAAACAAAAAAAAATAAGATTATTAAATAAAGTAATATATATATGTGTATACATATATATCTACATACATGCACAAAAAATAAATAAAAATAATAAATAAAAAAACAGCAGTGACAGAGAGAAAAAAATGTCAAACGCGATATACCGCCTAACTTCACCAGATTCTAATTTACACAGCTATAAAGATAGAAATTGGTTTATGGTGCTTATAAAAGAAGCTGTCATACTGCACAAATATTAGTTTATAAACACTTAATATTTATCACTTATCACACATATTAAACTTTACATATCTGAGGAGATAATATAAATTAGATCTTGTCTCATTAACGTCATGCAAAATAACTCACACGTTCTTAGCCCAGTATATCAATGACGACTTTTTAATATTATTATTATTTCATTATTACTTTTCACCATTCTGTTTCATACTCCTTTATTTTCTTGTTCATTGATCACTACCTTTAGAAGCTTCATTCATTCTTTCCTGATGTCTTAATATGTATTGAACGAGCATAATTTAAACCGCTTTCATTAAAGTAAGGCGTCTTCTAATAAACATTTAGAAAATATTGCACTTACCAGGCTCAAAAGCAAGATTGTCGTACGTTCGAGACCGCGGTTCAGAAACGTTCCTGTGATTTGAAAGAGACACATGTTCTAAGTGGTAGCTTTTTCAGTTTTAATTATAACATTTATAGACTACTCACAATTAAAGATTAACTGATTTCTTTAATAATAGTAATAATAACAAAAAGAGCAATAACAAAAACAATAATAAGAACAATACAGTTATTGATCAACCAATTAAAATAAGATACACATAAGAAACAGAAAGAAAAATAATATGTATAAAAATAAATAAATATCTATGTAAAAGCAAATTGCTGAATATTGTAACTGTCAATTGTTGGATAATGACATAACATACACAAACATATTTACATATATAACATACATAAAACAAAACACTATCAGACAACTAATTAGAATATATCGGTTATATCTGCATTATTTATAGGAATAATGTTACATGAAATAAATGTAATCACTCATTCTTCACGATCTCTACTGAAATGACACTCATTTTATTTCGTTATTTTATGTGATATTGCTTTCTTGCACAGTTGAATATTTCTGTGTGAAACACGACAAAGAGGAGCACAGAGGCAGACGTCATATACATATCACATACAGACAGAAAGAAAAACACACATCACATAGAGATATATACACATATCACAGATAGATATACATATAAACACAATGGTCATACAATATACACAAATAAACACACATACAAAGAGAAACAAATAGATTCAAGATATTGGATTCAGCTACTAGACAGGCGGATCGTCTGAACAGAAAACAGGGATCTAACTTGTGATGCACCGCTTCGTTCACTCTCTTAATGAAAACTGGGTGGTCAAGATTGGACTTTGAAAGCAGCAAACATCATATCAGAAAGATCCCCTACTGGTGGATTACCATTACAGAATATGGTTATAAATGTTTAGTATAACACATTCTTGACCTGCAAAGATCAGTTTTCTCACTTCAGAGAAAGATGTATTAATCAATCTACACATTTAAGATACGTGGTGTAAAATTCACTAAGATTGACGACGACAGCCCAGTGTTGCCTCGAGAGTGAGAACCTACGTCCAGACCAGAATGTGTCATCTCTCCCTAGATTATCAATAAACCAGAGTCTACTACACAGAAATATTTGGGACATCAATCGGGAATTACTTACGGTTACAGATTCACTGGTTATAGAAACTCTGAACTGTGTTCGTTATTTAGAACTCAAAGCTTCATTTCGACACAAAAATAACCGACTGGAAAGTAAAACCTTTGACATTAAAACATGACAGGACATTTTATCAGGAGACTCTTAAGGTTTTGTTTCTATAACAAATATATTCATTATTTATAAGCAATACAATGTACAGTTACTGTTATACATGAAGACATATTCATCAACACATACACTGTTACAAACATAATAAAGTATATTAATTCCTACTATGAGTCAGTGTTACCTTGTTTCATGCACATGTTCATCTTTTGCATTTCCCAAAAACAAAAATATTACAGATACTGAAATATCAAACACACAAAACAAACAGAAAATACAGCGATATCAACTGGAAAGAAAATATCACAACAAATGGTAATTGAGAAAATTCATTTCATTTTATATTCATTATGAATAGTAATAGTAATAATAATAATAATAATAATGATGATGATGATGATGATGATGATGATAATGATGAGATTGATGCTGATGATGATGAAATTGCATATATTTTCTATTTATCTGAAATTGTTTAACTAATACTCATTTTCCGATCTATCACTCTGTAACACATATGCACACAGAGAGGAACAATCACTACGACACACATTTCAAATTTGAAAATAAAACAAAAAGAAACAGTACGAACGGTTTTTCAGTCTACGGCACATGAAGACAATATCGACAACAAGAAGAGTTAAAACGAGAATCGCTGATACAGATCCAGCAGCCACTGCTATTAAATTTTGATTAGACACGTCATCTGAAACAACAAGTGTTTATTTGAACACAAATATTCCATACAAACTACTAGTGTTTGAAACATGTATCAACATATAGCATCAAGGTATATGTATTACAAAACAGAAAATATATTGAAATAAAGGTTTAAAATACGACAGATGTAAGTAAGTAAATAAATGTGAAAATGAAAAGAAACCAATTCTAAGTAAATGAAAGGTAAGACTATTAATTAATTTTGTTATGACTACATCATTTGAAGTCTAATTGATTTTAATTTGATATGCTTTTAAATGCATATTAAATGCATTTTAAATGTCATACTAAATAAAATATAATATTTTAAAAATAGTCCTGGTAAAAGCTAGTAAAGCAAACCATAAATAAAAGAAGATTATCATTATTGTTATAAAGATCATTTATATCCAATATCACGTGTACACTTTGTTTTCAAATGTTCCAATTAAAACAAAAACAATATGGATGCAAAATAATAATAATAATAATAATAATAATAATAATAATAATAATAATAATAATAATAATAATAATAATAATTATAATAATAATAATAAGAAGAAGAAGAAGAAGAAGAAGAAGAAGAATACCAAAAAAAAAATAATTAAAATAAAATTGAGCTCTCAGATAATTTGATTATTATTATTATTTGTATAAGCGAAATGGACCTTTAAACTGCAGAAAGTATGTATAACAGGAAAAATAAGAATAAAATACATTCATATATTCATCACTATATAATGTTATGACATTCACAAATTTTAACATGAAGAAAAAATAAACAAATTTAAAATAAAACCACACTGCATATCAATAAATTAATTAATTTATGGATTAATTAATACAAACTAACTATATTCATAAGTAAAGACAATCTTGAATCACATAACGTAATGTATGCCGTTGCTACTAGAGACATCTAACGGATAATGACATTTGAGTGTAAGGATTCCCCATCCAGAAAGTAAATAAAAGACAGAATGTAAGATGGTGATTAGAATATTCGAAAATAAGCTTGTGGATGTAAAAAGTAAAACTATTTAGTGAGAAGCTGATTATTACAAAATTAAACTTATAAATATAACCTTTTGTCACTGATAAACAGGTAAATTAAATAACATAACATAAAATAAAATGTCACATATATTTTAGTTACCTTTGTTGTAACCATCGTTATGGCATATGATTATCTCTAACAGCCTATAATAATTCTTACGTGAATTACAAATCAACACACAAACAAAGAAACAAATAAACAAACAAACGAAAACCAAGCCAACAAACAAACAACTAAACTAATAAATACGAAACGATTGCATCATTAATATAACTCATTTTAATTTAGATTATTTTGAACCTAGTTTGTTTATTAACTATTGTACCCAATCCTGATATTGTTTTGTTTTGTTTTAGTTCTTATTAAAGGCAAATAAAGTTAGATACAGACTTCGGTACAACAACATTAAACACAAGAAGGACAATTTTGATGACAACAAGCTAAAACATTTTGTTACGGATAAACAGTTAAATACAAATAAAATAAAATAAATATCACATGTAAACTGACATTGACAGCTGATTGCAGCATCGTTCCAGTGACCACAGTAGTGGTTTCCCCAGCCAGGAAATGAGCACTTTTCAACACTGTCTTCATCTCCATCACATCTCAGATCATCAATCCATATTCGTCCCGTTCCCTCTCCAAAGCGAGCAGTTTTATCTTGATTTGCACCAAAACTTAAACAAAATTAATATTCCTTTTAAAATAAATAATATGTACAGTAAAATGAATATTCAACATTGTTTGCACAACGCCTTCACAGACTTTCTCGTAGTCCTGACGTTTTAATAAGAAATGTTTTACTTTCTAAGTGATTTCAACTATGTTTAACATGAAGGCTTTGCTACCACAAGGATAGTGTAAATATCGCCAGCGAAATTTTATCATTCGAAGACGACTTGAATATATTTCCTACAAAGCTCAAGATCAACATTGCTAGAAATTATTATTGCTGTTACTTTTTGTTGTATTTGCTGTCTTTTTTTCTTCTTTTTCTCATAGCAATTATTATTATTATTATTATTATTATTATTATTATTATTATTATTATTATTATTATTATTATTATTTATTATCATTCTTGTTATTTGTATTATTATTATTATTATAATCATGTCGAAAAGTATTTCACGGAACATCATCACTAACTTTCATTCTCAGTAAAATCAGTTACATCTGTATAAAATATTCTCGTTCACAAACTAAGTAAGAAAGTAAGTAAGTAATTATGTAAATAAATGAAGGAATTACCGACTAAATCCTAACATGTGACATAAAACAGAAGCATCTTTCTCATCAAAATTGTTATCACAGATTGTTCCCCACGTCCCGTTTACTTGAATCTCAACTCGACCTTCTGTTGGTATTCCTCTTCCATTTACTAATCGTACTGGTACTAAAATAATAATAGGTTATATAAGATCTGTCAGTAAGAATATAATGATTTGTTTAATACAAAAAACAACAACAAACAAAACAAAAAAGAAACACACATGTATATACTCATATATCATTTCCCTTGTAAAGAAAATTATGTAACAGATATTCGGTAACAAAGGTAAAGTTGAGTAAGATAAAAATGTCGCTCTATCTCTAGTATTGCTATAAACATCGGCTACCAATGTTTCTAACATTAATATACTTAAAAGTTGATATCTATAAAGATACACCCGTGCTCAGACATTTAACTTTTTAACTGTTAAGTCGTACTCTCCTTGATTCAAAATAGCTATAATCAATAGTATGAGATAATTCAAATTTATTTTGGCACTAATAAATGAAATTGTCAAATAAATAATAATTCTGATATATAGGCATTTTGTGTCTGATCGAAAATAATAATAATAAAGTTAAAGTCAAAACATTTAATAAGTGTCAGAAGCTGCTAATTTCTTTCAAAAGCTTACTGCAAGAAACTGATTTTGTGATAACAGATAAAACAACAAAGCAGTACTCCTGTCATTCACTTTAAGGGTTTTTTTTTTTGGGGGGGGGGGTTTCTGTTGTTGTTTTTTTTTTTTTTCTCTTTTTTTTTTGTTGTGTTTTATGTCTTCCTGTAATATATCATTCGTGTGCAACAGAGTCCCACCAGACAATGGTCTGAATATCAGAATGCTACATGACACAGTGCAGTCAAGTGTAAGAAAACGAGCAGTTCCCAGATTCATCAAGCAGATAAACCATGATTCTGTCGCATATAGATTGGAATAAGTCAGACAAACTAATGTTCACATTTTTGCTAAACATACTAAATATGTTAGTTCAAAACGATGAACATTTCTGACCTACACTGACATGACTGACTGTTCTACATCATCTTGATTATGTTTCCTCATTTCTACACAAATACCTCGCCTGCATTATGAAACCTATTCCATATCCTGATTTCCTCAAGATCCTATAACCTTCATTTAGTTTAGAATATTAGGCTACTGGTCCAATTTCGACAAATCTTAGGGTATGTTCAAACTGAGTCAAGAATCCAGTGGATGTTAATTTGTTATCCTTTAAGTTAACATCATCAGAACTTTTTCAATCAATTAGAATGTTCTCCCATGTGGAGATACTCGTGGTTTATCCTGTTTCTGACAACCAAAAACAACTCTCGCCTGACCACTTGATTAACACATGTGATTAGCATTATGCAGAAATCCCCCCCCCCAAAATGTCTTTTTTTCTCCATGACGACTGGAATTCCCCTGCCCTGATTGAGTTTCGTTAATTAACATGAAATCATCAGCAACGATCGCCGCATCCTGTATTATATATATATATAAACCCATGTTCTATAAATGAGGGCGCAAATTAACCGGTAACCCATATTTAAGATCATGTAGTACTAACAATTGCCGTAAGCCTTCAAATAATCCAGCATGTTTCGCGAAATATTCTACACAACTCTGACCTTCAGTTTTCTTCAATTCACTGTACGTGAACCTGTACGCTTCTGGACGCAATTCATATATTCGTAAGACCGCCACTTAACCAACTTACACTGTGTAGAACTGTGGTCTCTCAGATATTTAATTACATGCCTCACAAGCTTTACCTCTGAATCTCAACATGGACAACAATACCCACTTTCTTTCAAGCCAGATGAAGTCTTAGGCTAATTGCTCTTAATAGCTGGAAAAATGTATCAATCTGTTCATCTTCAAATATTGATACTGATCTGTATGCTGCTGAAATGTTAAACGCTACCTTCTATTGAGGAAAGTCTCATATCATTCTCTTATAATCTTAACTCAAGTTCCCGCTCTGTTGCTCTCTCTCTCTCTCTCTCTCTCTCTCTCTCTCTCTCTCTCTCTCTCTCTCTCTCTCTCTCTCTCTCTCTCTCTCTCTCTCTCTCTCTCTCTCTCTCTCTCTCTCTCTCTCTCGCTCTAATGTTCTTTGCTCGCTTTCAAATTTTAATTATTTTAAAGCTAACTGTTGGTGTACGCTTAATTCTCAGCAATCTGTCTGAGGAATAGAACTACCTGTGTAACTGGACAGTCACCGAAAACCTCATTTATAATCCGTTCACGGATTTCTCCTTCTGTTCTTGCCTCGTCGTGGTCAATTGTCTGTTGGATGCTAATTGAAGAAGGTTTTGTTATACGGAGCGCTTTGTTTGAACTGATATAAACGGATCCAACGCTCATCCAACACGGATCCATTTTGATTCACGTTAAGATATTCTAGAGTACTGATTGGTTTTCTTGTGAAAAACACTAACAATACCTAGAAATTTTGCAATATCATTTATAAAGCCCACAATTGCAACAAAATTGTGTTTATGATTCGTCTCCGTTTCAAATCCCGGGCGAAGGCCGAAACATTACAATAGCTACCACGATGTAGTCTAACGCAGTCAAATGTGATCTGAAATTAGCACCGTCCTCACGTATTCAAATTATAACCTCCTGAACGGGCGTAAAACTCTTCCTTCAAAACAGTAGCAACTATACATGGATACCGCACTGTACTGGCTTGGCTCCAAGGGTATTCAGGAAACAAGGCTATATAAGTATTTATATTCAGCCAACCATAAATCACTAGAAAAACAACAAACACTTTTATGGCACAAAATTACTCTCAACACATAAGTGAACATATCGGACACGTTAAATGTGTTAAACCCTCAAGGGAAAATAGCACACATCAGCAAGTATTTGAATATGCAAGTATATAAAAAGAATGTAATGGTTGCCAGTTAATAATAAGACTATCGTTGTGTGAATGCTTACAATTACTCTTGTTCAGTGTTGACATCAGATTCCCACTTTTCTTCACCCACTGTTGTAGAGATAATATCCTACGTTTTACTTTGAACAATCTGATCTCAGACTACCAGCTGTTCTCTAAAATAATGGTTATACTACTTCAGTTCATATATATATATATATATATATATATATGTGTGTGTGTATTTTAAATTGAACATTGTCAGAAAGTAAACACCAAACTGCCTTTCAGTTACTTAGGAAGACCACATTGTGCCGAGACTCTTTGGAACTTTAGTACACATACAGGCGTCGTTTGGTCCCCAAAACAACACCTCACTATAGCTTATATAATTTCTGAGGAAATCTAACATTGATTATGTATTAAACAGGAAACTACTTTCTACGTCACAGATAGCGTATATAATTCTTAAGTAATACATAATAAAAAGGAGAATGTCGTCTCCGTCACAATATGTTTTTAACCATTTCTTAATATTGTCTTATTATCATATGAACCATGATGTCGTCACACATGGAAAATACATCAATTACAAGAACAGACACGAAAACCTGATTAACATAAGTCTTCACATTTCTTTTGTTACATCTCATAGATTGCCCACATCTCGTTTGTTCACTATTTTTTTTTTGTCATTAATTTCACTAATTCTACATGTCACTACTTACACTGACTATAACAACTGATTCCCACGTCTTGCTTATGACTACAGTTGTTGTCACTCCAAGTAGAGAATGAACAATAGTCTGCACGTTTTCCATTTACTAAACGTACTCTTACTGAAACAATATTTTGTTTAGATAATTATGACCAGTGAAATATAATAATATTTTGTTTAAAAATGCATATATTTTTCTTTTTCAGAATGTGTGACTGATATTACATAATAAAAGCAGTTATGTTCGACGTGGATGTGGCTATGTCTCTGTTGTTGTCACAGGTATCCGTAATTAGTATTATTTAACTTTAGTTTGACTTTAACTACAGTTATTTCAATACACTCCAATAATAATAATTTCCTGTTTTAGGTTGTTTGTGATTTTAGGCATAGTTCTGCCAGTTTGGGGATCCTTTGGTGAGATTAGTGATAAATAAAATGAGTATGTGGGTATGTTTAAGCAGCAAGTATTAATATTAAACAAATTATAATAAAATATGGACCCTAAAAATAAATTAACAAATAAATAAATAAATAAATAAAATTAAAGAGAAACGGACAAAGAAAATGAAGACAAATTTCATACGCTTTCATCACTACTTCAATAAATTCTTAAGAAACATGTGAAATTTTTATTTTGTCTTACATCTATCCTGTATCTGCCTTGCACATTATTAAAACACTTACTATTTTCATATGAAACATGACCTGATAATCCGACCTGATTAACATTATATTTCCGTTTTGTTTTATTACATCTTCTAGATTGCTCACTTTTAGTCGGTTGACGAAATATAAATACTTGTTTTCAATAATGTTGCTAATTCTTGATATATCAGTACTTACAATAATTTAAACAACTGATTCCAACGTCTTGCTTATGACTACAGTTGTTGTCACCCCAAGTAGAGTATGAACAATAGTCTAGACTTTCTTCATGTCCCTTACAGTCAAGCCCATCAAGCCAAATAGGTCCAGTGCCTTGTCCAAACTGAGATTCTGTATACAATTTTGCTTGGAAACTGAAATTAATGTTAATAATTAGTTTACAGAATATAATAATAATCCTTATTCCCGATTTCACTCAGGGACTTATTATTTATAAAAAAAAAATAATAATAAATAAATAAATAAATAAATAATAGTAGTAGTAGTAGTAGTAGTAGTAGTAGTAGTAGTAGTAGTAGTAGTAATAATAATAATAATAATAATAATAATAATAATAATAATAATAGTAATAATAGTAATAATAATAATAATAATACAAAATAGAATGATAAGGCTTATTCCTGATGCTATAAAGGGACTAGTCTTCCCGGGAAAAAAAGAACAAGAGAAATAACCGAAAAGCAACAATTTATGCGCAGATCATTTTCTGTAAATTTTGTTTGATGCGAACAAATATATATTTATAATTCACAATTCACTTCTTTTCGAACCTGTACTTTTCCATCACAAATTTATTACTAGACTGTACACTAATTTTAGAGTTTCCTAAGTTAACATTTATATTATTGTACAAGATTTATATACAACAATAACGTAATGTGCAGCAATACAATTGCCAGTATCACTTGATACGTAAAGAGAAACCACAATAATACTATTATCTCATATAATTCGAATTGTACGTGAACGTATAATAATCATTTAAGTAATGAAAAAGGTTATAAAGTAAAGTATATATTAACCATATAACATTCTTCTGCTAAATAATAATAATAAAAATAATAATAATAATAATAATAATAATAATAATAATAATAATAATAATAATAATAATAATAATAATAATAATAATAATAATAATAATAATAATAAAGACTTAGGAAAATATTTATTTACCGACTGAAACCCAGCATGTAACAGATGACAGAAGCATCTCTATCGTCAAATTCATTATCACAGACAGTTCCCCATGTCCCACTGTTTTCTATTTCAAGTCTGCCTCATGTTGCAATTCCTCCTCCATTGACCAATCGAACAGAAACTGAAATCAATTCAAGAAACGATCAAAACACAATCTATTTTTTTATACAAATATCTTGATAAAGAATCCACCACTAACATTTTAGAAGAACATTTTTTTCCATGTTTATACATACGAATATAAGTTTGGGTGTGCATGTGTGTGCGTGTTTTTGTATGTACGTATTGTGTGAAGATGTAGCCATGCATTTACGTTTAAACTTGTACATGGCAACCGGAATTTGGATGGTGATAATTTGTTCACGTTACTAAATTTCATTTGTATTTTTTAACGATCCGGTTCGAAATTAATTTTGTCTTTGTACATCTACATAATTAATATTACCATGCGATATCAATACCATGGAAAGACGAATAACTTCAGTCCTTCCATTAAGAGATACATAAATAGGAAACCATTTTTATAAAGTTAAGTTTTATTTCTGATATCGATAAGCCAAACAAACAGACAGAGAGAGCATGAACTATATCACGCTGTGTTGTTTTATAAATCGAAGAATATGAAAAGTACAGCGCATCCTTCTCCCACATGTGGTTCTTCCATTTTGAATTTGACATTTTATATTGAGCGTTTTGCTTGTACCTTAAGTACACCTTTAAATAATGCAAGGAAAGATAATACAACTAAACAAACAAAACAAAAACAACATACTCTGAGGCATGCAGCTTATTCCCAAATCCTGTTTATGACTACAGTTTTTTTTACCCCAGTCACAGAAAGAGCAGTGATTCACTCCATTTTCATCTTGAACACAGTTAACATCATCAACCCACACTGGTCCTGTTCCTTCTCCAAAGTGAGCATTCTTATACGTCTTTGCGTAGAATCTAGGATTTACAAAACACAACTGAGTTGTCTGATCTTAGTTTATACAAATACTGATCGAACGGTACTACGGGGTAAATATAAACGCAAATCGTAATTTCCAATTTTAATTTACTTTGTATGTCAGAAATTTAAACGTGCTGATATGTTATTACTGCTTTTAAATTGTCCAGTTTAACTTAAGTTAAAACATTCTTACTGACTGAATCCTAAAAGTGTACATATAAATCCTGCAACTTTGTCGTCAAATTTGTCACCACAGACAGTTCCCCATGTATCGTTAAGTTTGATCTCAACTCGACCCTGTGTTTCAATACCTCCACCATTGACTAGTCTGAGAGATACTAAAATAAATTATAAGAGGTTTCATTTTAGGGTTCCATAAGAATGGTTTACATAAGAATCAGAGATACAACATAATAAAGTAATGCGGAATTAGATGGTTTTGATTAGTCTAACATCTGGAGATATCAAGCAATAAAGTCTGAATGTCAGAAGTAAATGTGTGAACTGATTTGTTTTTTCACAACCTTTAATTGTAACGTTGATGTAAATTCCACACTGAAAGTCATGAAAGCACTAATGATATTTTGAACAACACTTTTTCAGCCGACGAAATATCTAGTTTACAGTGATCAACCAGCCGGAGAAGACTTTATTATTGATGGATATATTAATATATACTGTTAATATTATGTTACCTTTACATGTTCTATTGTTTAACGTTACTCTTCAAACATCAACTATAACATCTAGTTGGTTAGTGGTAAATTATTTGAATCTGTACTAAGTTTTGAATTAAATAAGTACACAGATAAAACAAACCTGGTTTCACAAAAGCAAGCTGTATTTCGTAAATGTATTCCATAACAAACATTTACTTTCTTTATAGTATTTAATTATTTAAGTGAACAAATGCAAAAAAAAAAAAAAATATATTAATAAAAAAAAATAATAGTAATAATAACAACAGCAGCAGCAGCAGCAACAACAACAACAATAATAATAATAATAATAATAATAATAATAATAATAATAATAAATCAATCAATCAATAAATATATATATATTTGGCTTTTATAGATTCTGTGAAGGCTTTTGATATGTTTTGATTGAGTCAGCTGAACTGGATTACGGAATAAGTTAATTAGGTCTGTTATAAATATGAAATGTTTTACTGTTTTAGTGAATATCAATTAAGATACTAATGCAAGAAATACAGCTGTAAATAAAGAGCAGTGTTCAAGCGAATGTTCATGTCTTATGTAAAATTAGAACTCTGATGTTAAACTTGCTGTTAAAACTGGTTTAATATTGTAAGACAAAAGAGAAGATATTTGTAATCTGGACAAATATGTAGATGAATGGAATTATGTATTTAAAAGCGATGATCCGAGAAACGGTCTACCAGATAAATCCAAATATATTTTTAAACAATAATTTGTTTAATATGAAAAATACGTTTACACGTTTATGTCGAAATACCGTTTATGTAACTTGTCGTCTGAAACTGAAACGTATTTTCAGACGAAAGCGAGAGAGCTATTTAAATAAAAAAATAAAAAAAATAAATAAAAATAAATAAATAATAATAATAATAGTAATGATAATAAATAAATACAAGAAAAAAAATAAATAAATAAATAAATAAATAAATAAATAAATAAATAAATAAATAAATAAATAAATAAATAAACAAACAAATAAATGAATAACTAGAAAGATGACGAGTATGATGAAAATAGTAATTAATAAATAAAAGCTGAAAGAAAGATAAAACTCTTGTTAATTATAAAACTCCGACTTTAACTAAAATTTAAATATATAACATTGCAAATCATTATATGTTCTACTGCTATAACTTGATATTTTTTTCGTACATTCTGGTTCTATAGTTATATTTTGTGTGTTTATGTGTTAAAGATATTTATCTACTGATATATTACAGTTATATCTTAATTGAAAGTGTTGCTCTCACCTACATAGTTCATCATACAGTGACGAAAATGTTCAGTTAGTGTCTTGTTTATTTATTTTATTTTCTTATTATTACTAATAAAGTGAGGTTATTTCTTCCTAATTTCACTCTTTGCTACCTTAAAATCGATATAGTATTGTACATAAAATACACTTAATTTGTTTTTTTAAATGATGTCATAGATTATTATGTAGACAAATATGGCATGCAGGTGTCTGTGCAATGTATAACTGATTATACTAAATTAATGGAATAACATTATATAGACTGGTTTAGACCAGTAATTTAATTGACGTACTAGTTCGGATGTAAGTCAGTGTTTAGTTGATTTCTTTGACGTCCGCTAAGTAACGTAATATTTAAATACCACCGACTTGAAGACGATAGCCTTGCGATAGATATAAATAGTGGAGTAAACCTTGTGAATTTGACTGTTGTGGAAATGCTTAGGACATATTGCTGCTAAAGGCAAGTTAATGTGACAAATGCGATTACACAACTGTTGTTATAAATAACGAAAAGAAATATGTTATAATGTTCATGACTGAGTATTATTTTGATTGTATTTTGTTATGACAACAAATAATAAGACTCTAAACGTATTTTCGTCTGTTTTGTGTTATGTGGCTAATAATTAAGTGACATTTTAAATATTCTTGCTCTGGGCTCTAGTATCACATGGATATTACAAATTATTGTCACCAGTTAGATAACATGTCAAAAATCTAACTTATTTGTTTGTACAAAACATAAATGTCATACGCTGTTTCTACCAGAAACAAATTAATCAGAAATTTACTTGATATACTTTAATCAGAATCTTACTAGGCATAGTTTAATAACAGTTTTACTAGACATATATTATTCACAATTTTACTAAACAAAGACTAATTAGAATTTTACTGGACAAAATGTAATCACAATGAAATAGCCACAGATCTTTACAATTTACTAGACAGATTAATAACAATTTCACTAGATGTAGTTCATTCTCAATTTTAATGGACATAGAGTAACTAGAATTTTACTAAACACAGTTAATTCACAATTTCACAAGACATAGAGTAAGTAGCAGTTTAGTACACAGAGGTTAATCACAAATTTAATATATAAAGATTAATTAGAATATGAAACCAAACATAGTGTAATCACAATTTTACAGATTTCTCGCAATTATATGCTGTACAGTATCAGTTAATTGAAAGAAAAACACTGTAATTTTAGAATACAAAATACTACACAAACATGCACTGTATATTACATTGTCGTGAAGTAAACACAATACAAGTAATAAACCACATTTAAAACGAATTTCTCTAACTACGTTTTTGTATGAAAAGCAAAAGCCTTCTTACAATTAAGAGTAAAATGATTTATCTATCTCTCTATCTAACTATCTATCTATCCCTCTCTCTCTATATATTTATATATATATATATTAGTAATAATATAATAGGAAATAAACTTTGAAGTTAATTAAAAAGAAATTACCGAACAATGTAATTGTGGACTGTTGGATGATAACATAAAATACACAAAATAGAGAGCATATATAGATATCACACAGACAGACATCGTACACAGACACACAAATAATACACTTACTCTTTGCTAGAAAGATAGGAACATTAACAGATAAATTTGACATGACGTTTATAGATTCTGGATTCAACTACAAGTCAGACGAGTTATCTAAATAGAAAACCACGATCTAGCTAGTGATGGATCTCTTCGTTCTTTCTCTTAAAGGGAACTCGGTGCTCAAACTTCGAGTTTCAAAGTAGCAAACATCATATCATAAAGAATTCCTATTAGTAGATCACCAATAGAGAATATGGTTATCACGGAATCTAGTGTAACACATTTTTGATCTGTCAGCCTTTTTCTCACATCAGAGACAAATGTATTAATGAATCAGTACATTTAAGATGCCTTGAAAACAGTGCAAAATTTCGTTAACACAACTGACCACGGCGGCCTAGTATTCCCTTGACCAGAGATATGTCATCTCACCCTTGATCATCATCAGACATCAATCGGGAACTGCTTACATTTAGAGATTCACCGATCATTGAACCTCTGAATTGTGGACGTTATAATGTGTTTTACATTGAAACAGCATAGGATGTTTTATCAGGAGAATGTTAACCTTTCATTTGCATAATAAATATACTCGTGTAAGGACTGAAATGTGTAATCACTGCTGTGAAAGAGGACATACATGCATCCACACAGGTACCAAACAATTTAAACTGTATTCACCTGTAGTCATTTAACATTACCTTTTTTCATACTCATGTTTGTCTTTTCCATTTCCTGAAAAACAAGATTTAAGTAAAAATGGCAGGTGTAAACTAAAAACAAATAATACAAAAAATTTGAATTCTAATTTATTGCTAGTAAAGTTCCTAAAAGTAAAAATGGTTTCCACAAAAGCATAATACAGATGAAGTCATCTGGTAATAATAATAATAATAATAATAATAATAATAATAATAATAATAATAATAATAATAATAATAATAATAGTAATAGTAATAATAATAATAATAAATAAGATGAAAATCATAATGATGAAATTACATATAAATATTATAATTTCTGTTCTTAAAAAAAATATTTCTTTTTTCTTTCAAATTGTATTATTGATACCCATTTCTGTCTGTCTCTCTCTCTCTCTCTCTCTCTCTCTCTCTCTCTCTCTCTCTCTCTCTCTCTCTCTCTCTCTCTCTCTCTCTCTCTCTCTCCACACACACACACACACACACACACATACATGTACATAAGCACAACCACATGTACACACAGAGGAAAATACACTCAAATGCACGTTCGGACATTACAAATAACACAGCAAAGAAACAAAAGTATGAACCTTTTTTCAGTCTACGACATATGAAAATAATTCCAATAACAAGAAGAGTTAAGACAAGTGTCCCTGATCCAGATCCAACAGCCGCTGCTATCACATTTTCATTGCATACCTCATCTGAAATAATACTTTTTAAACTGAATACAGATATACTATAAAACAAAAGTATTAGAATTTGAGACGTGTACACTGTAAGAAAATACAGACTAAATACAGAGTAAATACACAGAAATGAAGCTGACAAAATATGATAGAAAAAAGGAAGGAACAAAAATAAAGGAGCGATAAAAGTGGTGCAAGGTTTAACATTTGTGTGAGTCGCCTTATTTCGTCATGGTTAATGTCTGCAACCAGGTAATTCACAATACATCACTTTTGTACAGAGTTCCTATGTATGCTGTTCTCGGTGCGGTGGCTGGGGTTAAAAGGTTGATTCAGTGTATTTTGTACAAGTATATCAAACGTGTTTCCTTGTCATGTCTCACTGGAGGTTACGCGCAACAGTCCCTTGTTCGAGTTGGTGACTGGTGAATTATATAGAACCAAATAGAGGTTCAAAACAAACCAAAAAACAGTTTTTGACTGGACCCTTAAAAAGTCGACATCGAACTTTCTGATTCACTATCGTCTAACAGTAAGAATCCGTGAACAAAATGTAATAATAATTAAAAAAAGCTACATGACTGCACCTTCCACTATTCTTCCTTATCAGTTTTACAATCCAGAAGAGAATTGTTGGACAAGCTGGATGTCCGAAGACGGTAAAAACAAATGAGGAACGTATTTTATGAGTCGAATGTTTGACTTAAAAACATGTCAAATGCTTTCTAAAAGCAAATGTTCTGTGTAACGAGAACATCACATTCAAAGAGAATTCTTCCCTTAATTCTACCAAGGGAGTGATAAAATCTCGAGAGTTGTCTGAACTTGATAATAACGAAGTCCTTTATAATTTGTCTCCTTAAGATGTAATATCAGTGAAGAGATTTAACATTCGATAGAACAACGAACTCATTCCAATGAATACACTGATATCAGGTCAGTGTATCTCAGTGACTTGTTCAACTCTACATTCCGAATAGGACATTTGTCCTCTGTCGCCAGTTAAACTACGAAACCAAAGCATACAAAAATAAAACAAAGTAAACATAATAACGTGAATGTGCTACATGGAAAGTTGAGAAAATGGATCAGCTGAGCCTCAGACATGGATGCAACATATTTGAATCTTCCAGAGAAAAAAAAAAAGAAAAAAAGAAACACAAAACAACAGCAAGAACATCCAAACAGAAGGAAAAATCGAAAATAACAGCCGTATTTTCATCTAATGAATAATTCAGTCACTGAGTGGAATTTCTTTGATGATTTGAGTCTTAAGTTTGTTAAAATGAGTTATTTTACACTGTGTAAACGGCTGCCAACATAAAATAAAAAATAAGTTTCCAGTTAGGAAAAAAAGACATGCAACTGTTTCCAGTCTAACAGTGAAAGCAAATAAAATAATATGATGCACAGCTGTACTAAGTTACATTTTACCTCATTATTAATATGTGTACCTGCTGTCAAAATATCTCTCTCATCTGTGAAACCTTTATCTCCGTATTTGTTGTAAGCCAGATTAATAGACAAATGCAAAGTAAAACCTTCAGAAACAACTGTGTAATAATTGACAATGTCTTTTCAAGTAGATCAGTTTGAAACTACAACTTGATATATTCCAAAGTCTCTGATTTGAATGTGTGTTAAATTGTAAAACCCCAAAGCAGACTTTTCCTTTGTAATCGATGTACCGTGTCCAAGTCTATGAGTAATAACATCTGTTAATTTGTACCATGTAAATGTAGGGGCTGGATTCACAATTACGTAAACTTTCAGAGTTATGCTGGTACCCAGTGAGGTCTGTATTTATTATATTCATGTGTGTCTATGTGTTTGTCTGCGTGTCTGTGTATATGTATGCCTCTGTGTGTGTATTAGTTTTGAACTTTAATAACATTTCTAAAGGCACATTTTTAAAATCATGATAATTACACAATTCACTTAATTATCATTGTTATTATTATTATTTTCTTTTTGATATAGTTGATTTCAAACCTTAATACCAACAATCATGTTTATTTTTGTTTTTAATTGAAAGGTTAACTTATAATTAATTCACTAATCGCTTCCATTTAGTGCTGACTGTCTAGATTTACAGATACCACAGATGATCCGACCTGAACATGTTAACTAATAATTAATACAATTAGTTCGTTGTTTTTTTCTGAACGCAGAAAACACTAGTTGACAGTTGTGTATTGAACAATGTGCAGGTGGTTGAAGTGTTTAACTTGTAAAACTGACAAATACAATTTATTTCGGTAACGTAATTTAGAGAAAAATTCCAAAGTATAATTTTGGTAG
>CM022676.1:17022275-17040070 GCA_012295275.1 Chrysomallon squamiferum
AATTGTTTGGTACCTGTGTGGATGCATATATGTCCTCCTTCACAGCAGTGATTACACATTTCAGTCCTTACACGAGTATATTTATTACGCAAATGAAAGGTTAACACTCTCCTGATAAAACATCCTATCCTGTTTTAATGTAGATGACATTCTAACGTCCACAGTTCAGAGGTTCAATGATCGATGAATCTTTAAATGTAAGCAGTTCTCGATTGGTGTCTGAAATATTTCTCTTGTTTGTTAACGATCAAGGGTGAGATGACATATCTCTGGTCAAGGGAACACTAGGCCGTCGTGGTCAGTTGTGTTAACGAAAATTTGCACTGTTTTCAAGGTATCTTAAATGTACTGATTCATTAATACATCTTTCCCCGAAGTGAGAAAAAGACTGACATATCCAAAATGTGTTACACTAGATTCCGTGATAACTATATTCTATAATGGTGATCTACTAACATGGAATCGTTATGATATGATGTTTGCTACTTTCAAACTCAAAGTTTGAGCACCGAGTTACCTTTAAGAGAGAGACCGAATACATCCATCACTAGCTAGATCCTGGTTTTCTATTTAGATAACTCGTCTGACTTGTAGTTGAATCCAGTATCTATAAACGTCACTTTCAAATTTCTCTGTTAAGTTTTCCTATCTTTCTACCAAAGAGTAAGTGTATTCTTTGTATGTTAAGATGTCTGTCTGTATGATATGTATATATGCTCTCTATTTTGTGTATTTTATGTTATCATCTAACAATCCACAATTACATTGTTCGGTAATTTCTTTTTAATTAACTTCGAAGTTTATTTCCTATTATATTATTACTAATATATATATATATATATATATACATATATATATATATATACATACATAGATAGATTGATAGATAGTTAGATAGATAAATCATTTGACTCTAAATTATAAGAAGGCTTTATATAAATTTTGTTATTAAAATTAAAAAAAGAATTCACATAGACATTTTGTCTGTTTCAAATCACAGAACTGATTCAGAACCGCAGTCTCCAACATACGAAAATCTTCCTTCTGAACCGGGTAGGTGCAAACTTTTCCTAATAGCTATTTGAATACGCCTTACTTTATTAAAAACAGTTTTCTCTTCTGAAAGTTCAGTATATACTAAGACTCCTAGCAAGGCAATCAGGAAAAAATGATGGAAGGTACACAAGGAAGTAAAAAATGATCAAGTAAAGAAGGGGCCTGAAATAGAAGACTGAACAAATATTATGAAATAGTAATGACATAAAATGTTGTCGTTTATATATTGGGCTAAGAACGTCTAAGGCTATTTTTTATTACATGATTAATTAGTAGAACTAATTTGTATTATCTCTTCAGATATGTTAGTGTTAAATTTAGCATCTTTCTATGATAAATACAGATTGTTGTAAATTAATATTTTGCAGTGTGATATGTTTTATCAGCGCCATAGATTAGTATTTGTCTTTCAAGTTGTAAATAGCAACCTAGTGATGCTACTCTGTCACTTTTCATATTTTGTCTTTTTAATTATCTGAACATTTTATTAGTTATGGTTTATCAATGCGGTTTTCTTTGACTATTTCTTCTACATTTATGTACTAATGTGTGCATGATTGTATCTGAAACGTAACATACATGTTTATACATGTCTTAGTATTTCTGTGTAGGTAACAACGTAGAACGAAGTGGGTCATCTGAACAGCATCCGTATGAAGTATTTGGAGTCGATGATAACGGACCAAAATATTAAAATATCTCTCTATAAATCTGTTTACTTAAAACTTCGAAACAATTTATTTTATTAATTTTCCTGTACATATACACATACTTACACATGCATACGTACAAGCACACACACACATACATACATACATACATACATACACATATATGTGTATACATATATATATATATATATATATATATATATATCTGTGTTGTAGATACGTTCATTCATTCCTACATATACACATATACGTACAGACATGCGTAGGTTAAACATTGGAAAACCCTAGCTAAATTCAGGAAATGAAATTATATAACAATTATTCACTATTATTGATCTTTTTTTAAAATCAAAACAGCTGATTAAACACACGTTTTGCTTTTCATACCAAAACGTTGTTGCACAAATCCGTTTTATATCAGGTTTATTACTTGAATTATGTTTACTTCAAGACAATGTAATATACAGTGCATGTTTGTATAGTGTTTTATGTTCTAAAATTATAGTGTTTTTCTTTCAATTAACTGATACTGTACAGCATATAATTGCGATAAATCTGTAAAATTGTGATTACACTATGTTTGGTTTGATATTCTAATTAATCTATGTACATTAAGTTTGTGATTAACCTCTGTCTACTAAACTTCTACAAGTGTCTTGTGAAACTGTGACTTAACTGTGTTTAGTAAAATTCGAATTAATCTATGTTCATTAAAATTGTGAATGAACTGTATCTAGTGAAACTGTTATTAATCTGTGTAGTAAACTGCAAAGGGCTGTGGCTATTATATTGTGATTAAATTTTGTCCAGTAAAATTCTAATTAGTCTTTGTTTAGTAAAATTGTGAATAATATATGTCTAGTAAAACTGTTATTAAACTATGCCCAGTAAGATTCTAATTAAACTATATCTAGTAAAATTGTGATTAATTTGTTTCTGGTAGAAACAGTGTATGACATTTATGTTTTGTAGAAACAAATAAGTTAGGTCTTTGACATGTTATCTAACTGATGACAATGATTTATAATGATCATGTGAAACTAGAGCCCAGAACAAGAATTGTTGAAATACCACTTATTTATTATCCACAGAACACAAAACAGATGAAAATACGTTTACAGTCTTATTATTTGTTGTCATAACAAAATACAATAAAAATAATACTCAGTCATGAACATTATAACATATTTCTTTTCGCTACTTATAACAACAGTTGTGTAATCTCATTTGTCACATTAACTTGCCTTTAGCAGCAATATGTCCTAAGCATTCCAACAACAGTCAAATTCACGAGGTTTACTGCTTTTTATATCTATCGCAAGGCTATCGTATTCAAGTCGGTGGTATTTAAATATTACGTTACTTAGCGGACGTCAAAGAAATCAACTAAACACTGACTTACATCCGAACTAGTACGTCAATTAAATCACTGGTCAAAACCAGTCTATATAATGTTATTCCATTAATTTAGTATAATCAGTTATACATCACACAGACACCTGTATGTCGTATTTGTCTACATAATGATCTATGACATCATTTAAAAAAAAAAAAAAATTAAGTGCGCTTTATATATAATACTATATATATATAGATCTTAAAGTAGCAAAGATTGAAATTAGGAAGAAATAACCTACCTTTATTAGTAAAAATCAGAAAATAAAATAAATAAACTAGACACTAACTATATGTAACTATTACAATGAGTAATGACATAGAATTCTGTACATTTTGTTCACTGTATGCTGAAGTATGCTTAGGAGTGCAACACTTTCAATGAAGATATAACCATAACATATAACTAGATAAATATCTTTATGAAATAAACACATAAAATATAACTATAGAACCAGATCGAGAAAAAAACTGAAGTTATAGCACTAGAATATATAAAGATGTGCAATGTTATATATTTAAAATCTATTTATTTTATTTATTTATTTATTTATTTATTTTTTTTTTTTTTTTATTTCAATAGGTCTTTCGCTTTCGTCTGAAAATATGTTGCAGTCTCATCCAATAAGTTACATAAACGGTATTTCAACATGAACGTGTAAACATATTTTTGATATTAAACAAATTATTGTTTGAAAATATATCTGGATTCGTCTGATAGACCGTTTCTCGCATCATCGCTTTTAAATACATAATGACATTCATCAACAAATTTGTCAAAATTACAAATATCTTCTCTTTTGTCTTACAATATTAAACCAGATTTAACAGCAAGTTTAACATCAGAGTTCTAATTTTACATAAGACATGAACATTCTCTTGAACACTGCTCTTCTCTAGAGCGATTGTTTTTCAGTGTCTTCCCTTTTTAGCGACGTGTGTTAAAGCGTTTTACTGACATGAGTTACATCGTAAAGAAAGCGGAAATTGACGGATAATTACAATAGACTTGATAATGAAGAGTGGTGTTCCAGAAAATTCCAGATTTCTTTACACTTTTATCTTGTGCTTAGTGCTCCAAAGTAAGCGCTTCAAAAATCATCGGTATAGCAATGATCGCTTCAGAATATGAGAACCCGTTTGACAAAGCTATAAGAATTGTCTAATTTCAATACATTCTTAATTAATATAATTTGTAATGAATACACTTTGACAACATTTCAGGTTTTCCATATTTGCAGATATCGATGATGTAATATTTTGGATACCGTTTGAAGTAACCATTTTATGAAAATTGTGTTATGTCCACATGTATTTTTAACGAACGTTCAAACTATTTTTCATAAATATGTTCCAAAAATAAAGACAACATGCATTAAATAATATAATTATGAGGAAATCTTGTTTTGACTTTGCAAATTAGGTTCCCCAAAATGTTATTATTCTTATTTTTATAGAAATATGAAGGTGATATCGTCACAGTTCACCATAAATCATAGAACCAGGGGTACATTTATTAACACTTAATAACTACTTATACAATTTCAAATGGAGTTTCTCTATTAAACGTATACTTATAAAACACCGTAATTCCACAAGAAAATTGGTTGCATTAGTTTATCAAATAAATCAAGTACACAATCGATGGAGAAACTATTCTGATGGTGTTAAGCTTTCATTGGTTTGTTATTTACCTTTGTTATGTACGTTGTAAGTGAATAGACTTTTTTTTTGTATGTCTATGTCCATCTATAGTTATCAGTGATATGAATATTTTCTCCATAGAACTAACACATATAAACACGAAGTTTTCTCCGTTTATAGAGAATCATTATTTTACTTTTGTGAAAAATATTAAGATTATGCTGTAAAGCATCGGATGATTTTGCTAATAGTATTGTAATGTCAGCATATAGTAGAATAAAAGCTTAAAATAAACATTACATTTTTCTTTGTTAAAATGTATTCTGGTACACTTGTCTTACTGTCTATAAGAAACTCCTCTAAGTAATGTAGAAAACAAAAATACCTACAGATTTTCTCCTTGCCTGACACCGATTTCAGAATCAGATAACAAACCGTTCGCTGAATTTCTTGCATTAGTATTTTATTGGATATTTACTAAAATATTAAAACGTTTCCTATTTTTACCAGATCTAATTAACTTATTCCGTAGTCAAGTTCTACAAACACTATGAAAACATATCAAAAGCCTTCTCATAATCTATAAAAGCAAAATATACTTTCTTATTTTTATTATTTTATTTCATTTTACTATTTTTTGATTTAGTTGTTATTATTCTTAATTTATTTACATTTGTTTATTAAAATAATTAGAGACTATAAAGACAATACGTGGTGCGCTATGGATAAATGTTTACGAAAAACATCTATGTACTTATTTAATTTAGAATTCAGTACAGATTCAAATAATTTACCTAAAGAGATTGATAATGTAACAGGTCTATAGATTTCTCGGTCTCTTCTGGCACTTTTATTCTTATATACTGGTTTAACGCGTCCCATCAACCAACTAGATGTTACAGTTGATGTTCGAAGAATAACGTTAAACAATAGAACATGTAAAGGTAACATAATATTAACAGTATATATTAATATATTCATAAGTAATAAAGTCTTCTCCGGCTGGTTGATCACTGCTCTAGATATTTCGTCGGCTGAAAAAGGGTTGTTCAAAATATCATTAGTGCTTTCTTGGTTTTGAGTGTGCAATTTTCATCAACGCTACAATTAAAGGTTTTGAAAAAAAAAAATCAATTCACACATCTACTTCTGACAGTCAATGTTTATTGCTGTTAAGAGCTGACCAGTACTCTATTGGATTTGACGTTTTTTTATCATTTTCATTTTACATTTAATAGATAGTTTATGTTCCCTAATTGATCTATTTAGCGTTTGTTTGAATTGATTCTCTTTGTACTTCAAGTTAGCTTTCAGTATACCTCTACCATATTGTTTATATCTTTGTCTCTCTTCCCTGACCTATTTTTAGCAGTTTTGCAAGCTCTGTTAAACCAGACCTGATTATAATGATGCTTATTGTAATATAGGTTGGTTTCTTTCCAAACGTATCTTTAGCTGCATTTCTAAATATTACATTTATATCTGAGACTATATCATTTATAAATTCAGAATAAACGTTCGCAGACTTGTAGTTTTGTAAGTTTTGTGATATTTCATTTAATAAATACTTCCGATGTTGCTTTTTTTAAGTTATAACAAAATTCTTGCTTTTTTCATTACATCATTTCCCTGGAACTTCCTTTGAGCCTTCTCAGGTATTGGTTACTTTGTTTTCAGGATGTATTCGTGTTCGCATTTAGGACTATGGACATTTAATAAGAATCAAGAAAATGGCAAAATGTTCTACTAAAGACAAGTATATTCCCAGCACATCTATCTTCATCTAGTGTTCCAGAAATGAAAAACATAATATATCTAGAGAAATCAAGGAGAATACGACCATAGTTATTTTTCTTTTTTTATCCTTTGATACTCGTTGTTTTAACATATTTAAATATGTTGATAAAATGGTCCAGATGAACGCATTTTCATAAACTATAGGGTTAAAGTTAATATTATCTGTTATTTTCTTCTTTTTTTTTCTTTTTTTCAAAATGTAGAAAAGAAATATTATGCACAATCCTGCAAAGAATAATTCTTGAGCATGAGGAATAAACTGTAATCTTTACTAAAATTTGTTTTTTCTGTCTCCATCTCTTTCTCTGTCGCTAGATAGTGTTTTATCGTTCAAGGTATATACAACACTCAAAGACTCAATACAATGGTAGGAGTGTTAATTAAAATAAAAATATAATATGAACTGATATTAGATAATATTATAGGTTGCATATTATTATATATTACTTTAATTTTATTTACATATTTGTCTTCTTGTTATGCAAGTTCATGCGCTTTACAATTTACAATTTACTTAAAGATAATTTTAAAATGCTATTCCCCTCTCCCCCTACCTCCGAATACTTCAGTATACTGGTCTTAGTGTTTGACTATTAAATATATTGTAAAGTGTCTGTTTGTTTGTTATGAAGGGTAGATACAAATCTTGTGTCACTGATACAGGATACACACTCAGGTATACTGGGTGTTATTTACGAGGATCAAACCTTAAACAGGATCTACTGTTTCAATAGGTTAGAGCAAGACAGATTATTCTAAGTCACTGTCATACGTATAAGCTGCTTTGTGTGTATGAGTGTGTCTGCAAATTTCTGTTTATGTGTGCCTGCATATATTTGCGTAAATATCTGTATATGTCTGTATGTATAACCTTATTTCTTGACTTACAGATTGTTACAACAAGAATGTTGAAACACAAATCCTGTAATCACATGATACCTCCATTGTTTCTGCCAGAAGCTATCAAGCTGTAACATGAGCTTTGCCACTGATAGAATATCAGAGACCCCTGCACCTGTAAAACATCACCGTGACAGAAAGCAAGTGAGGCTGTGTTTAAAAAAAAATAAAAATAAAAAAAAATAATGAAAAAATGAAAACCTGACAGCTATATAATTGGGATGAAGAATTTCTAGATATATTTCACATCCATTCTGAGTTATAATTATCATTTAGCAAAAATCAGTAATCCACTCATAATCATATTACTCATTTAGTATGAGCAAAATATATTTTCATTATATCTTTGACGCAAGAAAGGATATGATTATACTAAAAATAAAATGTATATAGTATATAATTGCTAAGACATGTTGATAACATTGATTCACACTGCGCTGTTGTGTTGATAAATGGTTGCGTATTGTTGTTACCAATTGTGTTATTCTAAGTAATATCTGTAATAATAGAATACTTTGATAGTCGATGAATCAACTATTTTTAAGTGTTTTGTACCAGAGACACTAAAGATATTTATTTCTCAAATTCCCAATTCGATGAAGAATTTATCCAAACTGGTTGAATCAGTACAGATGTTCCTACCAGAATATTCTGTAATTGAACATACGAATATGTAAATCGTTGTTCAGATAATCGCACACACACACACACGCGCACTCAAAGAAACAGAAAAAACATACAATCGCATTTAGAAACTTTCAGCTTCGCTTTCTGAAGTATACATAATGATAAACAAGTTTGAATAAATAAATATAGACAGAGAAATAGAGACATAGATAAATAGACAGACAGACCGACAGACAGTCAGACAGACAGACAGACAGGTAAATACAGTTAGATATACAGACAGTCGGACAAAAAAAAGATTTTGTTCACTGTTCTTGATAATAATACTTTTTTTTATGATTTCATCAGTGTGATACGTTCCACTTCAGCTACTAGTAACAAACAGGTGTACGATTACCAAATAAACTGCGTCAGTCAACGTGCAGTGTATATAAAGCTAGCAATAAGCATCTGAATTAAAGTAGTAGTGTTTGATGGAGAGAGACTGATGTAGACAGTTCTTAATTAAGAAATGTATTTCTTTCCGTGTATCTGGATCTATTCATTTGTTATACCTACAGTTATTTCAGGTATGTCATAATTTTGTTTATGTATATAGTTATTAAGAGTGAAATACCCAACAATAATACTAATAAAATTACATACAGAAAGTAAATTCTCAATTAACTCTAAATATCCTACACTCGTAAACCTTTATATTTGTTTCAAAAGATCGAATCACACAAAAATTCTAAGAACGTTTTTGTTTGAATTTATTAACCACGTCATTTCTCTGTATTATTGATCATTTTATTTGGTATACAAGATGATATTGTCATAACGATTTCACATTTTGAATATTAGTTTAATATTATTTGCCCTCGAATTTTGATATTTTGGGCAGAATTGGGCTTGACTACCAGTTTTTTCAGACTCTGATATCTTTTTAATTAGCGCTTCAATTTTGATGAAACTATATCACTGGAAAATTAATTTAGTAAGAATCCTGAATAGCTGCAAGTAAATTTTGATATAATTTCACGTTTTGTTTGATCTTGAATCTGACGTGAATTCGAAACGACCTTAAATCAAAATTAAATTCTAAGATGTCACCTAAAACATATAAAAACAGTTTGGTATAAAAGACTGGCTGTCTCAGTACCAGTAGTAAACTATTGCTGCCTGAATTGATCAACAAACTTTCACTTCTTAAAAAATCTTAGGTATACACTGCCCGAAAATTGCCCGTCAGTACGTAGACATTTTAAAATTAGTTTGAATATAATATCATCCATTTCTCTCAGAATATTTCGATTGTATATATATATATACACAAGGGAGCGGAACAACTGAAACCATCTTTTAGACTCAGAATAACTGTCATTATCCAATATTGTATCAATATTGTTGTTGTTGTTGTTGTTGTTATTATTATTATTAATGTTATTGTTATAGTTGCTGTGTTGTTGCTGTTGCTTTTATCATTTTTATTGTTACTGAAAAGTTACTATTATTTATCTTCTAACGAATTTTGATAAACGCATGTCATATGGTAAAGAGCAAGTCATCAAACAAGCATGCAACCAAAAAAAACAAAACAAAAAAACAAAAAAGAATCTATGAAATAAATAAGTAAATAAATAAATAAAATGAAAAAATAAAATATAATAAAATAAAATGAAATGAAATAAATAAACATATCAGAAGAGGAATTAGGAACTGAAATCTTGACCTGTTCGTACTTAGTTAATAATTATGTTAGTGTTTTAGAGATTATAATGAACGCAAGTGCATAAACTGACACTGTAATGTAACACAGCTATTTAAAACGTGTCTCTAGAAGATCGTCCATTGTCGGGAAAGCCGAGAATTGCCGACAGGTAGAGGAAAAAAGTACGCACTGTTTCTTGTAGTCATCCCACTCTCTTAAAATAGGACACGACTGGTAACTCGCGTTTCCATGGTTACAGTCGACGTACATGGAGCACGTGTGGCAGTGCTGATACAGACCGTGTAGTCGTTGCCCGTCGTAAATGCAGCTAACGGTGCATCTCGGTTGCTGTTGCTGATGTGTATTAGCCGTAGACGGAGTAGATGTTACTTGAGTCGGTTTCTCAGAATTCATTTCTAGATTTTCGAATTGTGAAAGCGATTGCCGACTCTCTTGGAAATTGAAAAAATATTTATCGAAAGGATGTCCCAGCGACAACAAATCTTCATTCAGTTGTTTATGCATGTCGTTCAGGTCGTTGTGACTGACGTCGTCGCTGGGAAGTTTTATAGCGGACATTAGGTCGTCATTATCCTTGGAGTTAAAAGCAACCGGTTTCCCGCCAAAGTAGAGCGGTATACGAGGCTGAGAAAACGTCTCAAACTTGATTGGCTGAGCGCTGTCAAAACGAGGATAAGAAAACTGTTTTTCTTGCAAGTTATCAACGTAATTGTTTATGTCAGAAGTCAGGATGGAGGCTGGGTTGATCTCACGTCGAGGCAGAGTTGTGCTGGATGAAGTCGTACTACTTCTAATCGGACTGTCTGTGACGACATATGTGCTGTAGCTATTGGTGACTTCATTTTGGTGTTGATTATTTATATCATTATTTTTATTCTTGTTAGTGGGTATCTCTTTTTCTTTCTGTTTACCTCTGACGTCATTTTCCTTCTGGTAACCTGTGAATTTTTCAATGGGCTTACTAGTGACGTAATTTTCACTTAAGTTGTTTCTGGCGTCATTTTCATTCAGGCTACTCGTGACATCATTTTGAGTGTGGCTACTTGTGACGTCATTTTCATTCTTGTAGTTCGTGACGTCACTTTCAGTCGGACTCTTGGTGATGTCATTCTCATATTCATTATTTATCGAGTTATTTGTAATATAATTCTCATTCTCTGTACCTTCATGTGTTGTGACGTCATTTTCATTCGCCTTACTTTCTAAAGGGTGAATGGACTGGTCCGGGAAAAAGTAGGAGAACTTGTATTCGGAACCATCAGTTTGAGTTATCGACGCTTTCTTCGCTTTTCTCAGATCTGCAGAAATCATCTTCTCTGCATCTGTCTGTGTCCTAAGAGACGAAATAAAACAGTTTAGCATACAACCTATTTTGTGATTTCTGTGATGCCTCTAACTTCTTACAACAACAATGAACACTAAAACGACTACTTCAACAACAACAACAACAACGAGAATGTAAACACGAAACTGTTATATTTACAGATAAATTAATTAAAAACTGTATTTAAGTTAGCACAGTAATGACTCACCCACAGTTTGCCTTCTCCTTGCTGACACATCTGCCGGTGGTGACGTCGTAGTAAACGTCATCAAGAGATGTCGCAGGACAGCTGACGACAGCGTAGTTTCCTTTGAAGCAAACGACAAACTGGGTGCAGTCGGTGCAGTCGGGATGTTGCGTGTTGTGTCCGATCATGCAATCAGAACGTCGTGAACACGTGCTGTTCACTAAACAAACCAAAACAACAGATACACAAAACAAACAAACAAACAAACAAATAATACAACAAAAATAAAATAAACAACCACAGATAAACAAAGAAACAAAACAACAGATAAACAATTTAAACAAACAAAACAAAACAACAACAGATAAACAAACAAAACAACAACAGATAAACAATTTAAACAAACTGCAGATAAAGAAACAAACAAACAAAACAACAACAGATAAACAATTTAAATAAGGGATAATCTGTGAAGATTTATTCTTTTACATATATAACCTAAATATATACGTGCGTCCGTGCGTGCGTGTGTGTGTGTGCGTGTGTGTGTTTTTCTATGGATGGGTGGGTATAATATATGTGGGTGTTTAGACATTTTGTACTAAATTATAAAAATAAACAAACAAACAAACAAACAAACAAACAGGAGATTAGAAAACGTGAGTTGATCAAGCACTTACATTTAAATGGCGTTTGACTCCAGCAAGATGAGAAAGAAACTGTTACTATGGCAACAAAAAAACACTGCTGAAAGAGCCATCTGTAATTAAATAAAAATACATATGGGCACATATACATATACATACATAGACATACATACATACATATATACATATTATATATACATACACATACATACACACATACATACATATTACATATATATACATATACATACATAGATACATTCAGACATACATACATATACACATACAAATGCATAAACATTCAAACAAATCGTTACGTAAATGAATATTTAATAAGTAATTAAAAAAAAAAAAAAAAAAAAAACGCACACAAATAAATAAGAACAGATTTTCAGTATTCACAGGTACTAACTAGCAAATTATATTTACATATTGAGAATCAGTTCTTTTCAGGGTTACAAACACAGGATAATAAGATTAACGTAACAGAGGCAGCAACAACAACAACAACGTCGACTCTGTTAGAAACATCTGGCTCAAGAAGTAATGTACCTAATTTGTTTATGTATCTTTCTCTTTGTAAATCACTGTTTCACGATATCTCTCTACATTATATATAAATACATACACACAAGTTTATAAATGTATATTTTCAAAAACAGGCACAAACACAATTACGGATTGTTATTATTAAATCATTTTTGCTTATGGATTTTGGCTCATCGGCTGCAACAAGTATTTACACAACAAAAGTATTAGGGAGGAGAACATCCATTCATTCGGAGACAGCTGCTTCGAAAGTTGAACAAAAGATACACCAATCATGCATCAAGTCACACATCCATTATTCACAGATCAGTTTATACAAACATATACTGCCAGATTTTCAACTAATATAAATTTAGAAAAAAATGACGAACGACAAAGAACGGCGTGCTTCGTATGAAGCGATGTTCACCTTCAGTTACTGAAGAACTTTTACAACACTTGTCTTGATGGCCGAGTGGATTCCGAACTGGTGCAATGCTCAGCAGCTTCTGACTTTTCTCACGTCGAGACTAAACTTCGTCCTCCTGTGTCAGTACGTTCTCCAGTAGTGTGT
Organism: Chrysomallon squamiferum; assembly: GCA_012295275.1. Lineage (NCBI taxonomy): Eukaryota > Metazoa > Mollusca > Gastropoda > Neomphalida > Peltospiridae > Chrysomallon > Chrysomallon squamiferum. Next base: position 17,035,337 of record CM022676.1, read on the forward strand.
ATATGCAGAGTCTAAAGAGACGTTCATAAGACACAGAATATTCTATCCTAAGTACATACGTATTTTAAACATATACGACCACAAATACAAAAGACAAATGCACGTACCAGTTCTATAACAGATTCGGTATCTTTGCTACCAAAATTATACTTTGGAATTTTTCTCTAAATTACGTTACCGAAATAAATTGTATTTGTCAGTTTTACAAGTTAAACACTTCAACCACCTGCACATTGTTCAATACACAACTGTCAACTAGTGTTTTCTGCGTTCAGAAAAAAACAACGAACTAATTGTATTAATTATTAGTTAACATGTTCAGGTCGGATCATCTGTGGTATCTGTAAATCTAGAGAGTCAGCACTAAATGGAAGCGATTAGTGTATTAATTATAAGTTAACCTTTCAATTAAAAATAAAAATAAACATGATTGTTGGTATTAAGGTTTGAAATCAACTATATCAAAAAGAAAATAATAATAATAACAATGATAATTAAGTGAATTGTGTAATTATCATGATTTTAAAAATGTGCCTTTAGAAATGTTATTAAAGTTCAAAACTAATACACACACAGAGGCATACATATACACAGACACGCAGACAAAAACATAGACACACATGAATATAATAAATACAGACCTCACTGGGTACCAGCATAACTCTGAAAGTTTACGTAATTGTGAATCCAGCATCTACATTTACGTGGTACAAATTAACAGATGTTATTACTCATAGACTTGGACACGGTACATCGATTACAAAGGAAAAGTCTGCTTTGGGGTTTTACAATTTAACACACATTCAAATCAGAGACTTTGGAATATATCAAGTTGTAGTTTCAAACTGATCTACTTGAAAAGACATTGTCAATTATTACACAGTTGTTTCTGAAGGTTTTACTTTGCATTTGTCTATTAATCTGGCTTACAACAAATACGGAGATAAAGGTTTCACAGATGAGAGAGATATTTTGACAGCAGGTACACATATTAATAATGAGGTAAAATGTAAGTTAGTACAGCTGTGCATCATATTATTTTATTTCCTTTCACTGTTAGACTGGAAACAGTTGCATGTCTTTTTTTCCTAACTGGAAACTTATTTTTTATTTTATGTTGGCAGCCGTTTACACAGTGTAAAATAACTCATTTTAACAAACTTAAGACTCAAATCATCAAAGAAATTCCACTCAGTGACTGAATTATTCATTAGATGAAAATACGGCTGTTATTTTCGATTTTTCCTTCTGTTTGGATGTTCTTGCTGTTGTTTTGTGTTTTTTTTTTTTTTTTTTTTCTCTGGAAGATTCAAATATGTTACATCCATGTCTGAGGCTCAGCTGATCCATTTTCTCAACTTTCCACGTAGCACATTCACGTTATTATGTTTACTTTGTTTTATTTTTGTATGCTTTGGTTTCGTAGTTTAACTGGCGACAGAGGACAAATGTCCTATTCGGAATGTAGAGTTGAACAAGTCACTGAGATACACTGACCTGATATCAGTGTATTCATTGGAATGAGTTCCTTGTTCTATCGAATGTTAAATCTCTTCACTGATATTACATCTTAAGGAGACAAATTATAAAGGACTTCGTTATTATCAAGTTCAGACAAATCTCGAGATTTTACCATTCCCTTGGTAGAATTAAGGGAAGAATTCTCTTTGAATGTGATGTTCTCGTTACACAGAACATTTGCTTTTAGAAAGCATTTGACATGTTTTTAAGTCAAACATTCGACTCATAAAATACGTTCCTCATTTGTTTTTACCGTCTTCGGACATCCAGCTTGTCCAACAATTCTCTTCTGGATTGTAAAACTGATAAGGAAGAATAGTGGAAGGTGCAGTCATGTAGCTTTTTTTAATTATTATTAAATTTTGTTCACGGATTCTTACTGTTAGACGATAGTGAATCAGAAAGTTCGATGTCGACTTTTTAAGGGTCCAGTCAAAAACTGTTTTTTGGTTTGTTTTGAACCTCTATTTGGTTCTATATAATTCACCAGACACCAACTCGAACAAGGGACTGTTGCGCGTAACCTCCAGTGAGACATGACAAGGAAACACGTTTGATATACTTGTACAAAATACACTGAATCAACCTTTTAACCCCAGCCACCGCACTGAGAACAGCATACATAGGAACTCTGTACAAAAGTGATGTATTGTTAATTACCTGGTTGCAGACATTAACCATGACGAAATAAGGCGACTCACACAAATGTTAAACCTTGCACCACTTTTATCGCTCCTTTATTTTTGTTCCTTCCTTTTTTCTATCATATTTTGTCAGCTTCATTTCTGTGTATTTACTCTGTATTTAGTCTGTATTTTCTTACAGTGTACACGTCTCAAATTCTAATACTTTTGTTTTATAGTATATCTGTATTCAGTTTAACAAGTATTATTTCAGATGAGGTATGCAATGAAAATGTGATAGCAGCGGCTGTTGGATCTGGATCAGGGACACTTGTCTTAACTCTTCTTGTTATTGGAATTATCTTCATATGTCGTAGACTGAAAAAAGGTTCATACTTTTGTTTCTTTGCTGTGTTATTTGTAATGTCCGAACGTGCATTTGAGTGTATTTTCCTCTGTGTGTACATGTGGTTGTGCTTATGTACATGTATGTGTGTGTGTGTGTGTGTGTGAGAGAGAGAGAGAGAGAGAGAGAGAGAGAGAGAGAGAGAGAGAGAGAGAGAGAGAGAGAGAGAGAGAGAGAGAGAGAGAGAGAGAGACAGAAATGGGTATCAATAATACAATTTGAAAGAAAAAAGAAATATTTTTTTTAAGAACAGAAATTATAATATTTATATGTAATTTCATCATTATGATTTTCATCTTATTTATTATTATTATTATTACTATTACTATTATTATTATTATTATTATTATTATTATTATTATTATTATTATTACCAGATGACTTCATCTGTATTATGCTTTTGTGGAAACCATTTTTACTTTTAGGAACTTTACTAGCAATAAATTAGAATTCAAATTTTTGTATTATTTGTTTTAGTTTACACCTGCCATTTTTACTTAAATCTTGTTTTTCAGGAAATGGAAAAGACAAACATGAGTATGAAAAAAGGTAATGTTAAATGACTACAGGTGAATACAGTTTAAATTGTTTGGTACCTGTGTGGATGCATGTATGTCCTCTTTCACAGCAGTGATTACACATTTCAGTCCTTACACGAGTATATTTATTATGCAAATGAAAGGTTAACATTCTCCTGATAAAACATCCTATGCTGTTTCAATGTAAAACACATTATAACGTCCACAATTCAGAGGTTCAATGATCGGTGAATCTCTAAATGTAAGCAGTTCCCGATTGATGTCTGATGATGATCAAGGGTGAGATGACATATCTCTGGTCAAGGGAATACTAGGCCGCCGTGGTCAGTTGTGTTAACGAAATTTTGCACTGTTTTCAAGGCATCTTAAATGTACTGATTCATTAATACATTTGTCTCTGATGTGAGAAAAAGGCTGACAGATCAAAAATGTGTTACACTAGATTCCGTGATAACCATATTCTCTATTGGTGATCTACTAATAGGAATTCTTTATGATATGATGTTTGCTACTTTGAAACTCGAAGTTTGAGCACCGAGTTCCCTTTAAGAGAAAGACCGAAGAGATCCATCACTAGCTAGATCGTGGTTTTCTATTTAGATAACTCGTCTGACTTGTAGTTGAATCCAGAATCTATAAACGTCATGTCAAATTTATCTGTTAATGTTCCTATCTTTCTAGCAAAGAGTAAGTGTATTATTTGTGTGTATGTGTACGATGTCTGTCTGTATGATATCTATATATGCTCTCTATTTTGTGTATTTTATGTTATCATCCAACAATCCACAATTACATTGTTCGGCAATTTCTTTTTAATTAACTTCAAAGTTTATTTCCTATTATATTATTACTAATATATATATATATATGTATATATATATATATAAATATATAGAGAGAGAGGGATAGATAGATAGTTAGATAGAGAGATAGATAAATCATTTTACTCTTAATTGTAAGAAGGCTTTTGCTTTTCATACAAAAACGTAGTTAGAGAAATTTTTTTTAAATGTGGTTTATTACTTGTATTGTGTTTACTTCACGACAATGTAATATACAGTGCATGTTTGTGTAGTATTTTGTATTCTAAAATTACAGTGTTTTTCTTTCAATTAACTGATACTGTACAGCATATAATTGCGAGAAATCTGTAAAATTGTGATTACACTATGTTTGGTTTCATATTCTAATTAATCTTTATATATTAAATTTGTGATTAACCTCTGTGTACTAAACTGCTACTTACTCTATGTCTTGTGAAATTGTGACTTAACTGTGTTTAGTAAAATTCTAGTTACTCTATGTCCATTAAAATTGAGAATGAACTACATCTAGTGAAATTGTTATTAATCTGTCTAGTAAATTGTAAAGATCTGTGGCTATTTCATTGTGATTACATTTTGTCCAGTAAAATTCTAATTAGTCTTTGTTTAGTAAAATTGTGAATAATATATGCCTAGTAAAACTGTTATTAAACTATGCCTAGTAAGATTCTGATTAAACTATATGAAGTAAATTTCTGATTAATTTGTTTCTGGTAGAAACAGCGTATGACATTTATGTTTTGTACAAACAAATAAGTTAGATCTTTGACATGTTATCTAACTGATATAATACGTAACTGAACGGTAAGCACAACAAATAG
>CM022676.1:17040270-17052770 GCA_012295275.1 Chrysomallon squamiferum
ACTAGAGTTAATTGAGAATTTACTTTGTGTATGTAATTTTATTAGTATTATTGTTCGGTATTTCACTCTTAATAACTATATATAAATAAACACAATTATGACATACCTGAAATAACTGTAGGTATAACAAATGAATAAATCCAGATGCACGGAAAGAAAAACATTTCTTAATTAAGAACTGTCTACATCAGTCTGTCTGCATCAAACACTACTACTTTAATTCAGATGCTTATTGCTAGCTTTATATACATTGCACGTTGACTGACGCAGTTTATTTGGTAATCGTACACCTGTTTGTTACTAGTAGCTGAAGTGGAACGTATCACACTGATGAAATAAAGAAAAAAGTATTATTATCAAGAACACTTAAAAAAACATTTGTTGTTGTAGTATATCTACTTGTCTGTCTACCTGTCTGTCTGTCTGACTGTCTGTCTGTCTGTCTGGCTGTCTGTCTGTCTCTTTCTGTCTGTCTATTTACCTATCTCTCTATTTATCTATCTATATTTATTTATTCAAACTTGTTTATCATTATGTATACTTCAGAAAGGCAAACTAAAATATCCCTAGATACTTATGTGAAAGTTTCTAAATGTGAGTGTGTGTTTTTTTTTTCTGTTCGTGTGTCTATGTGTGTGCGTACGCGCGCACGATTCTCTGATCAACGATTTACATATTCGTATGTTCAATTACAGAATATTCTGGTATGAAACTCTGAACCAATTTAGATAAATTCTTCAGCGAATTCAGAATTTGAGAAATAAATATATTTAGTGTCTCTAGTACAAAAGACGTAAAAATAGTTGATTCATCGAGCATCAAAGTATTGTATTATTAGAGATATTAATTAGAATAACACAATTGGTGACAACAATACGCAACCATTTATCAATACAACAGCGCAGTGTGAATCAATGTTATCAACATGTCTTAACAATTATATACTCAATACATTTTATTTTTAGTATAATCCTATCCCTTCTTGCGTCAAAGAGATAATGAAAATATATTTTGCTCATACTAAATGAGTAATATGATTATGAGCGGATTTTTGTTTTTTGCTAAATGGTAATGACAACTAAGAATGGATGTGAAATATATCTAGAAATTCTTCATCCCAATTATATAGCTGTCAGGTTTTCAATTTTTTTTTTTTTTTTTTTTTTTTTTTAAAAACACAGTCTCACTTGCTTTCTGTCAAGGTGATGTTTTACAGGTGCAGGGGTCTCTGATATTCTCTCAGTGGTAAAGCTCATGTTACAGTTTGATAGCTTCTGACAGAAACAATGTGATTACGGGATTTGTGTTTCAACATTCTTGTTGTAGCAATGTGTAAGTCAAGAAATTAGTGTATACATACAGCCATATACACACACACACACAAAGACAAATATATGCAGGCAAACATAAACAGAAATGTGCGGACACTCATCTGAAGAGATGAAGACACACATATACACACAAAACAGTTTATACGTAACTTAGATTTGTATCTGGCCTAAATAACAAACAAACTGACACTTTACAATATATTTAATTGTCAAACAACTAAGACCAGTATACTGAAGTATTCGGAGGTAGGGGGAGGGTAGAAGAGCATTTTAAAATTGTCTTTAAGTAAATTGTAAGTTGTTAAGCGCGTGATCTTGCATAACAGGAAGACAAATTTGTAAATAAAATTAAATTAATATATAACAATATATAACCTTTAATATTATCAAAACAAGATTTCCTCATAACTATATTATCTAATGCATGTTGTCATTATCTTTGGAACATATTTGTGAAAAATATTTTAGACGATTTCGTTAAAAATACATGTGGACATAACACAATTTTCATAATATTAAATGGTTCCTTCAAACGGTATCCAAAACATTACATGATCGATATCTGCAAATATGGAAAACCTGAAACGTTCTAAGAAGCGTATTCATTATAAATTCTACTAATTAAGAATGTATTGAAATTAGAACATTTTTATAGAGCTTTGTCAAACGGGATCTCATATTCTGGAGCGATCATCGCTATATCGATGCGTTTTTAAGCGCTTACTTTGGAGCACTAAGCACAAGATAAAAGTGTAAAAAGATCTGGAATTTTCTAGAACAGCACTCTTCATTATCAAGTCTGTTGTAATTATCCGTTACTTTCCGCTTTCTGTACGATGTAACTCATGTCAGTAAAACGCTTTATCACACGTCGCTAAAAAGGGAAGTAGCTGAAAAACAATCGCTCTAGAGAAGAGCAGTGTTCAAGCGAATGTTCGTGTCTTATGTAAAATTAGAACTCTGATGTTAAACTTGTTGTTAACGCTAGTTTAATATTGTAAGACAAAAGAGAAGATATTTGAAAGTTTGACAAATGTGTAGATGAATGTCATTATGTATTTAAAAGCCATGATGCGAGAAACGGTGTACCAGATAAATCCAGATATATTTTCAAACAATAATTTATTTAATATCAAAAATATGTTTACACGTTTATGTCGAAACACCGTTTATGTAACTTATTGGATGAGACTGCAACATATTTTCACACGAAAGCGATAGAACTATTTAAATTAAAAATATAAATAAATAAATAAATACATTTTAAATATATAACATTGCAAATCATCATATGTTCTGTTCCTATAACTTGAATTTTGTTCTTTTACATTCTGGTTCTATAGATATATTTTATGTTTATTTCTTAAAGATATTTATCTAGTTATATGTTATGGTTAAATCTTCATTCAAAGAGTTGCACTCCTAAACATACTTCAGCATTCAGTGAAGAAAATGTACAGAATTCTATGTCATTATTCATTGTAATAGCTACATATAGTTAGTGTCTTGTTTATTGATTTTATTTTCTGATTCTTACTAATAAAGGGAGGTTATTTCTTCCTAATTTCACTCTTTGCTACTTTAAAATCTATATATATTATTATATATCAAGCGCACTTAATTTGTTTTTTCTAAATGATGTCATACATTATTATGTAGACAAATATGGCATACAGGTGTATGTGTAATGTATAACTGATTATACTAAATTAATGGAATACCATTATATAGACTGGATTTGACCAGTGATTTAATTGACGTACTAGTTCGGATGTAAGTCAATGTTTAGTTGATTTCTTTGACGTCCGCTCAGTAACGTAATATTTAAATACCACCGACTTGAATATGACAGCCTTGCGATAGATATAAATAGTGGAGTAAACTTTGTGAATTTGACTGTTGTGGAAATGCTTAGGACATACTGCTGCTAAAGGCAAGTTAATGTGACAAATGAGATTACACAACTGTTGTTATAAGTAACGAAAATAAATATGTTATAATCTTCATGACTGAGTATTATTTTGATTGTATTTTGTTATGACAACAAATAATAAGACTCTTAACGTATTTTCGTCTGTTTTGTGTTATGTGGATAATAATTAAGTGACATTTTAAACATTCTTGCTCTGGGCTCTAGTTTCACATGGATATTATAAATTATTGTCATCAGTTAGATAACATGTCAAAGATCTAACTTATTTGTTTCTACAAAACATAAATGCCATACACTGTTTCTACCAGAAACAAATTAATCAGAATTTTACTAGATATAGTTTAATCAGAATCTTACTAGGCATAGTTTAATCAGAATCTTACTAGGCATAGTTTAATAACAGTTTTACTAGACATATATTATTCACAATTTTACTCAACAAAGACTAATTAGAATTTTACTTGACAAAATTTAATCACAATTAAATAGCCACAGCTCTTTACAGTTTACTAGACAGATTAATAACAATTTCACTCGAGGTAGTTCATTCTCAGTTTTAATGGACATAGATTAACTAGAATTTTACTAAACACAGTTAAGTCACAGTTTCACAAGACATAGAGTAAGTAGAAGTTTAGTAGACAGAGGTTAATCACAAATTTAATATACACAGATTAATTAGAATATGAAAAAAAGCATAGTTTAATCACAATTTTACAGATTTATCGCAATTATATGCTGTACAGTATCAGTTAATTGAAAGAAAAACAGTGTAATTTTAGAACATAAACTACTATTGTCTTGAAGAAAACATAACAGTAATAAACCACATTTAAAACAAATTTGTCTAACTACGATTTTGTATGAAAAGCAAAAGATATATATATATATATATATATAATTAGGTGTTTTGATTTTAAAAAATCAATAATAGTGAATAATTGTTATATAATTTCATATCCTGCAAATATATGGGGTTTTTTCGATGTTTAACCTATATATATATGTCGGTACGTATATGTGTATATGTAGGAATGAATGAACGTATCTACAAAACAGATATATATATATATATATATATATATATATATATATATATACACACATATGTATATATTATTTATGTATGTACGTACGTATGTATGTATGTGTGTATATATGTACAGTAAAAGTAATAAAATAAATTGTTTCGAAGTTTTGAGTAAACACAGTTATAAAGAGATATTTTAATATTTTGGTCCATTATCATCGACTCCAAATACTTCATACGGATGCTGCTCAGATGACCCACTTCGTTCTGCGTTGTTACCTACACAGAATAAATAAGACATGTTTAAATGGTTTTGTTACGTTTCAGAAATAATCATGCATACATCGGTAGTTAAACGTAGAAGAAACAGTCAAACAAAACTGCATTGATAAACCATAAGTAATAAAATGTATAGAGAATTTAAAAGAGAAAATATGAAAAGTGACAGAGTATGATCACTAGGTTGCTATTTACAGCTACAAAGACAAATACTAATCTGTGGCGCTGATAAAACATATCACACTGAAAAAATATTAATTTACAAATAATCTGTATTTATCATAGAAAGATGCTAAATTTTATACTAGCATATCTGAAGACATAATACAAATTAGTTCTACTAATTAATCATGTAATACAAAATAACCGTAGACGTTTCTAGACCAATATATAAATGACAACATTTTATGTCATTACTATTTCATAATATTTTTTCAGTCTTCTATATCAGGCCCCTTCTTTACTTATTCGTTTTTTACTTCCTTGTGTACCTTCCTTCATTCTGTTCCTGATTGCCTTGCCAGGAGTCTTAATATATACTGAACTTTCAGAAGTGAAAACTGTTTAGTAAAGTAAGGCGTATTCAAATAGCTATTAAGAAAAGTTTGCACCTACCCGGTTCAGAAGGAAGATTTTCGTATGTTGGAGACTGCGGTTCTGGATCAGTTCTGTGATTTGAAACAGACAAAATGTCTACGTGAATTCATTTTTCAATTTTAATAACAAAATTTACGTAAAGCCTTCTTACAATTTACAGTCAAATGATTTATCTCATTCTAACTATCAATCTATCTATCTATCTATCTATCTATCTATCTATCTATCTATCTATCTATCTATCTATCTATCTATCTATCTATCTATATCTATATATATATATATTAGTAATAATATAATAGGAAATAAACTTTGATTTAATTAAAAATAAATTACCGAACTATGTAACTGTGGATTGTTGGATGATAACATACACAAAATAGACAGCATATATAGACATCATACAGACAGACATCGTACACAGACACACAAATAATACACTTACTCTTTGCTAGAAACATAGGAACATAAATAGATATATTTGACAGTGACGTTTATATATACTGGATTCAGCTACAAGTAAGACGAGTTATCTAAATAGAAAACTAGGATCTAGCTAGTGATGGATCTATTCGGTCTCTCCCTTAAAGGGAACTCGGTGCTCAAACTTCGAGTTTGAAAACAGCAAACATCATATCATAAAGATTCCCTACTGGTAGATCACCATCATATAATATGGTTATCACGGAATCTAGTGTAACACATTTTGGATCTGTTAGTCTTTTTCTCACATCGGATAAAGTTGTATTAATGAATCAGTACATTTAAGATACATTGAAAACAGTGCAAAATTTCGTTAACACAACTGACCACGGCGGCCTAGTGTTCCCTTGACCAGAGATATGTCATCTCACCAATGATCGTCAAGAAACCAGAGGTTAACACAGAAATATTTCAGACACCAATCGGGAACTGCTTACATTTAGAGATTCACCGATCATTGAACCTCTGAATTGTGGACGTTATAATGTCTTCTACATTGATACGGGATAGGATGTTTTATCAGGAGACTCTTAACCTTTCATTTGCATAATAAATGTAATCGTGTAAGGACTGAAATGTGTAATCACTGCTGTGAAGGAGGACATATATGCATCAACACAGCTACCAAACAATTTAAACTATATTCACCTGTACTGTCAGTTAACATTACCTTTTTTCATATTCATGTTCGTTTTTTCCATTTCCTGAAAAACAAGATTTCCGTAAAAATGGCAGGTGTAAACTAAAAACAAATAATAAAAAAAAATTATAATAATAAAACAAAAAATTAGAATTCTAATTTATTGGTAGTAAAGTTTCTAAAAGTAAAAATGGTTTCCACAAAAGCATAATACAGATGAAGTCATCTGGTAAAAAATATCACAATATTTGTCATATTAAATAAAATAATTGATACAAATATCTGTTATTTTATAATATTAAAATTAATAATAATAATGAAAATCATAATGATGAAATTACATATAAATATTATAATTTCTGTTCTTACAAAAAATATTTATTTTTTCTTTCAAATTGAATTATTGATACCCATTTTTCTCTCTCTCTCTCTCTCTCTCTCTCTCTCTCTCTCTCTCTCTCTCTCTCTCTCTCTCTCTCTCTCTCTCTCTCTCTCTCTCTCTCTCTCTCTCTCTCTCTCTCTCTCATACATACATACATATATATATATATATATATCGTACGCACACACATACACACACATACATGTACATGAACACAGCCACATATACACACAGAGGAAGATGCACTCAAATGCACGTTCGCAGATTACAAATAACACAGCAAAGAAACAAAATTATGAACCTTTTTTCAGTCTACGACATATGAAAATAATTCCAATAACAAGAAGAGTTAAGACGAGTGTCCCTGATCCAGATCCAACAGCCACTGCTATCACGTTTTCATTAGAGTCGTCATCTGAAAACACACTTGTTAAACTGAATACAGATATACTATAAAAAAAAAGTATTAGAATTTGAGACGTGTACACTGTAATAAAATTCAGACTAAATGGGTACATATTATGCCACAGTAAATACGCAGAAATACAGCTTACAAAATATGACAGAAAAAAGGAAGGAACAAAAATAAAGGAACCAGAAAAGTGGTGCAAGGGTGAACATTTGTATGAGTCGTCTTATTTCTTCATGGTTAATGTCTGCAACCAAGTAATTAACAATATATCACTTTTGTACAGAGTTCCTATGTATGCTGTTCTTGGTGCGGTGGCTAGGGTTAAAAGATTGATTCAATGTATTTTGTACAAGTATATCAAACGTGTTTCCTTGTCATGTCTCAATGGAGGTTACGCGCAACAGTCCCTTGTTCGAGTTGGTGACTGGTGAATTATATAGACCCAAATACAGGTCCAAAAGAAACCAAAATACAGTTTTTGATTGGACCCTTAAAAAGTCGACATCGAACCTTCTGATTCACTATCGTCTAACAGTAAGAATCCGTGAACAAAATTTAATAATAATTAAAACTAAGCTACATGACTGCACCTTCCACTATTCTTCCTTATCAGTTTTACAATCCAGAAGTGAATTGTTGGACAGGCAGGATGTCCGAAGACGGTAAAAAAAAAATGAGGAACGTATTTTGTGAGTCGAATGTTTGATTTAAAAACATGTCAAATGCTTTCTAAAAGCAAATATTCTGTGTAACGTGAACATCACATTCAAAGCGAATTCTTCCCTTAATTCTACCAAGGGAGTAATAAAATCTCGAGATTTGGCTGAACTTGATAATAACGAAATCCTTTATAATTTGTCTCCTTAAGATGTAACATCAGTGAAGAGATTTAACATTGGATAGAACAATGAACTAATTCCAATGAATACACTGATATCAGGTCAGTGTATCTCAGTGACTTGTTCAACTCTACATTCGGAAGGTGACTTTTGTCCTCTGTGGCCAGTTAAACGATGAAACCAAAGCATGCAAACATGAAACAAAGTAAATATAATAACGTGAATGTGCTACATGCAAAGTTGAGAAAAAGGATCAACTGAGCCTCAGACATTGAATTCTTCCAAAAAAAAATAACACTGAGTCCTCTGGAGGAAGACATGGATGCAACATATTTGAATCTTGTAGAGAAAAAAAAGAAAAAACAAATCAATAAAATAAACAGAAAACAACAGCAAGAACATCCAAACAGAAGGAAAAATTGAAAATAACACCCGTATTTTCTCCTAATGAATAATTCAGTCACTGAGTGGAATTGCTGTGGGGGGTTAGCCCAACTTTGATGATCTGAGTCTTAAAGTTGTTAACAACAATTCGTTTACAGTGTGTAAACGGCTGCCAAGAAAATAAAAATATGTTTCCAGTTAGATACAAATACAAATCGTATACCGGTTTAGGCAACAAAAAAACAAACAAAAAAAAACAACAAAAGAATAAAGCTGTATTGTTAATATTGGTGTCTCTGCATTATATACATATATATATATATATATGTATGTTTAAATTTGTTTCAAATGTAGAAGATAACGTAAAATAAGTGGCGATTTCACAAACGTTTCTGGTAAAAAAAAGTTTAACAAGATTGAAAGCAAATAAGATGATATGATGCACAACTGTACTAACGTACCTTTTACCTTGTTATTAATATATGTACCTGCTGTTACAATATCCGTCTCTTCTGTAAAAATTTTAACTCCGTATTTGTTGTAAGCCAAAATCCTCACAAGATACTTCGTGTCTGATTTCAGAGATGCTATCACTGTTGTATGTGTTGTATGTAGACCACGTTCTAGAAATTTCTCTGTGACGTTGATCCAGTGTGTTGACGTGCTTTCTCTGTACTGTACAATGAATGTTTGCATGAAGCCGCCGTTAAATTCCTCTGTCCAAGACACTGAGATGGAGGAAGAGCAGAATTTCTGTACATTCACACTGAAAGGAATGCTCGGTGGACCTTGTAGACAAAAAGATAGTCAGGTCAGCTGACGTTGAAAAACATGATGATATCAGAAATATAACGAAATTGTACATTTGAAAACAATAATGCAAACAAGAACAATATAATGAACAAGAACAACCAAAAAGTGATTGGAAGGTCAAATTAATAGACAAATGCAAAGTAAAACTATGAAATTATTCAAAAGATTTTTCCGAGTTGATCAATATGAATCTACAACTTTATAGATTCCAAAGTCTGTGATTTGAATGTGTGTTAAACTGTAAAACCCCAAAGCAGACTTTTCCTTTGTAATCGATGTACCGTGACCAAGTTTGTGTGTAATAACATCTGCTAATTTGTACCATGTAAATATACGGGTTGGGTTCACAATTACGTAAACTTTCAGAGTTATGCTGGTACCCAGTGAGGTGTGTATTTATTATATCCATCTGTGTCTATCTGTTTGTGTGCGTGTGTGTATATATGTATGCCTCTTTGTGTGTATTAGTTTATATTTTTTATTAATACAATTTCTAAAGGCACATCTTTAAAGTTATGTTAATTACACAAATCACTTAATTATCAATATTATATATTTTTGTTTCCTTAGTTGATTTAGAAGTAATTTTAACTTGTTTATTTTGATTATTTATTTATGAGATTCGCACAACAAGCGAACCATCTACACACACATATGTCACAGCCTAAAATAAAATGTTACTGAAGAGGAAGAAAAATCATCAGCTGTTAGTGAACAATTGTCCGTATTCCTTCTTTCAGTGTAACAGTAATTTGTCAAAAAAACTTGTGCCATATGAAAATATCACAAGTTGCATCATTGCTGACTGAATCATTTTTTGTGTTCTTAGTATCACATTAGTAAAGATTTTTTGTTATTTTCCAAACCTTAATAGCAACAATCATGTTCATTTATATTTTTAATTGAAAGGTTAATTTATAATTAATACACTAATCGCTTCCATTTAGTGCTGACTGTCTAGATTTACTGATACCACAGATGATCCGACCTGAACATGTTAACTAATAATTAATACACAATTTGTTTGTTGTTATTTCTGAACACAGAAAACACTAGTTTACAGTTCTGTATTGAAAAAGTATAATTTTGGTAGTAAAGATACCGAATCTGTTATAGAAGTGGTACATACATTTGTCTTTTGTATTTATGGTCGTATACGTTTAATATTCAAAGAGAAAGATTCATAAATAAATTACGTAGATACATTACTTCTTGAGCCAGATGTATCTAACAGAGTCGACGTTCTTGTTGTTGTTGCTGCCTCTGTTACGTTAATCGTATTAGCCTGTGTTTGTATCCCTGAAAAATACATATATGTACATACATGTATACATATATATAGTAAGCACCACGATGACAACATCTATTACATTTAAAGTAACTACTACTCTTCTACTATTAACTTTTTTTTGTTTTTGTTTTAGTTATTTCTTTTGACTTCTAAATGCAGTTGTAGTGGATCAGCCATTATACTATCTGGTGCACTGTGCTAACATAATGAAAGTGATGGTGGGAACAATGTGAAATTTCTATGGGATCCAATAGGAAGGTTGCTCGTTGTCCAGCACTGCATTTCAAAACAATAAAAATACAACACTGCAATCAGTTTTCTTTAATAGATAACTGATTACTAGTATTACTTTTCTTCTGCATATATATTAAGTGTTGTATCTGATATAAGAAGAATGCGTTTAAATAAAGAACAGAAGACAGAGAAAGGTCTCTTTAACCAGCACACAGCCACAACAACAGCTTCCACCAGTATCCATTTATTCAGAGCAGATGTGACCACACCCAAAACAACCACGAGTAAACAGACTTCAAGGAAAAGGGCAAACATCACTTTTCTCACTGACACGTGTCACAAAACGAATCTCATCTGAGAAGAGCAGAACAAAAATGAGAGCTAAACAGCAGTTGGTAGACGCACGTGAAGATAATGTGAAATCCACAGCTGAATGTGTTGTATAGAGCAGATCTGAGGAGGAAACACAAGATTCACTTTTTCTATTTCAGGACAAAGACCCGAAGTCAGATGATTATGTGATTAGTAAGTATGCCTAAAGCGGAACACTGTTCACTACATCAGTGTAACGATACCCCGAACAAAAAGATGACGAAGGGGACCATGTAGTCAAATTTCTACGTGATAGATTCAGAATTAGTTGTGCATTTCTGAGTCTGAGCAGGAAATAATTAGCTCAGTCGAATGTCATTCTATAGTCTAATGTGAAAACTACTAAAACGCAGAAGGGAATCGTACAACTGGGTGTCAATGTGTTGAAAATGTAATTCGCCCATTAGTATGTGCATTTGCGATGAAATTAATAATAATTTTTGAAAAATGCATTTGTCTTGATTTTAGATATTTTCACTGGCTGAGATCAAGGCTCGTAGGATGGATCATTGCTCCCTTACCCTGTCACATAAGTGTACCTCATAAAGATCTTGATGACGACAACCTATCGAACTCTTTATTGTAATCTAAAGTGATAATGCATGTATAAGCATCAACAGTTTTAATATCAACTGTTATGAAGTGGACAAATATCTTAATAATGGCTACTTAGTTTCCACTTTAAAATAATAATAATAATAATAATAATAATAATAATAATAATAATAATAACAATAATAATAACAATAATAAATAATAATAATAATAATAATAATAAATACTCACGTGTTGGTGTAATGGAGTTACTCTTACTTTTTTCAGTGCTACATGTCCATGACTTATAGTCGTTGTCAGAAAATGAAGATACAGTCAAACTGTAAGTGGTTAAATAACTTGTACCTGTGAGTAAAGTTTGTCTTTCTTGTTTGTACAAACTTACATCTGTAGTTATCTGTCGACTCTCTGTGTGTTTCACATGTTTGTGTTTTATATTTACATGTACAAATGTTCTCATCACCTCGTTTAAATGTGATATCTTCTTTATAAATATTTCTGATAACAGAACAAACAAATGTGAAAGTTTGATTGATGACAGCCGTCCAGGAATACACTGATAAACCAGGATTTGTAGCTGAAAAATAATAATAATAATAATAATAATAATAATAATAATAATAATAATAATAATAATAATAATAATAATAATAATAATAATAATAATAACACCTCCAACAACTACTAAGCTAACAGTAATAACAACGACAACGAAACGCCAACAGCAATACTAATAGCAATAAGAACAGCAACAAAATAGTAATAAGAATAATAATAAGAAAAGCAATAACAAAAGTGTTGTTTGTGTACGTACATACAGATGTATGTATCAAATGTTGTTGTTCTTTTTTATAATTGTAAGATAATATTACTTAAATTATTTTGTGTGCATATGCTTCTCTATGTGAGTAATTGCTATTTTGTT
>CM022676.1:17057770-17103352 GCA_012295275.1 Chrysomallon squamiferum
CTCCTACTTTTCCCCGGACCAGTCCATTCACCCTTTGGAAAGTAATGCGAATGAAAATGACGTCACAACAAATGAAGGTACAAAGAATGAAAATTATATTACAAATAACTCGATAAATAATGAATATCAAAATGACATTACCAATAGTCCGACTGAAAGTGATGTCACGAGCTACAAGAATGAAAATGACGTCACAAGTAGCCCCACTCAAAATGATGTCACGAGTAGCCTGAATGAAAATGACGTCACAAACAACTTAAATGAAAATTACGTCACAAGTAAGCCGACTGAAAAATTCACAGGTTACGAGAAGGAAAATGACGTCAGAGGTAAACAGAACGAAAAAGAAATACCCACTAACCAGAATAAAAATAATGATATAAATAATCATCACCAAAATGACGTCACCAATAGCTACAGTACATATGACGTCACAGACAGTCCGATTAGAAGTAGTACGACTTCATCCAGCACAACTCCGCCTCGACGTGAGATCAACCCAGCCTCCATGCTGACTTCTGACATAAACAATTACGTTGATAACCTACAAGAAAAACAGTTTTCTTTTCCTCGTTTTGACAGCGCTCAGCCAATCAAGTTTGAGACGTTTTCTCAGCCTCGTGTACCGCTCTACTTTGGCGGGAAACCGGTTGGTTTTAACTCCAAGGATAATGACGACCTGATGTCCGCTATAAAACTTCCCAGCAACGACGTCAGTCACAACGACCTGAACGACATGCATAAACAACTGAATGAAGATTTGTTGTCGCTGGGACATCCTTTCGATAAAGATTTTTTCAATTTCCAAGAGAGTCAGCAATCAATTTCACAATTCGAAAATCTAGAAATGAATTCTGAGAAACCGGCTCAAGTAACATCTACTCCGTCTACGGCTAATACACAGCAGCAACAGCAACCGAGATGCACCGTTAGCTGCATTTACGATGGGCAACGACTACACGGTCTGTATCAGCACTGCCACACGTGCTCCATGTACGTCGACTGTAACCATGGAAACGCGAGTTACCAGTCGTGTCCTATTTTAAGAGAGTGGGATGACAACAAGAAACAGTGCGTACTCTTTTCCTCCACCTGTCGGCAATTCTCGGCTTTTCCGACAATGGACGATCTTCTAGAGACACGTTTTAAATAACTGTGTTACGTTACAGTGTCAGTGTATGCACTTGCGTTGATTATAATCTCTAAAACACTAATATAATTATTAACTAAGTACGAACAGGTCAAGATTTCAGTTCCTAATTCCTCTTCTCATTAGTTTATTTATTTTATTTTATTTTATTTCATTATATTTTATTTTTTCATTTTATTTATTTATTTACTTATTTATTTCAGAGATTTGTTTTTCCTTTTTTTTTCTTAGTTGCATGCTTGTTTGATGACTTGCTGTTTACGATATGACATACGTTTATCAAAATTCGTTAGAAGATAAACAATAGTAACTGTTCAGTAACAATAACAATGATAAAAGCAGCAGCAACAACACAGCAACTATAACAATAACATTAATAATAATAATAATAATAATAATAATAATAATAATAATAATAGTAATAACAACAATATAAACGTGAAATTATATCAAAATTTACTTGCAGCTATTAAGGTTTCTTACCAAATTAATTTTCCAGTGATATAGTTTCATCAAAATTGAAGCGCTAATTAAAAAGATATCAGAGTCTGAAAAAAGTGGCAGTCACGCCCAGCTCTGGCCAAAATATCAAAATTCGAGGGCAAATAATTTTAAACTAATATTCAAAATGTGAAATCGTTATGACAATATCATGTTGCATACCAAATAAAATGATCAATAATACAGAGAAATGACATGGTTAATAAATTCAAACAAAAACATTCTTAGAATTTTTGTGTGATTTGATCTTTTGAAACAAATATAAAGGTTTACGATTGTCGGATGACTAGAGTTAATTGAGAATTTACTTTGTGTATGTAATTTTATTAGTATTATTGTTCGGTATTTCACTCTTAATAACTATATACATAAACAAAATTATGACATACCTGAAATAACTGTAGGTATAACAAATGAATAAATCCAGATACACGGAAAGAAATACATTTCTTAATTAAGAACTGTCTACATCAGTCTGTCTGCATCAAACACCACTACTTTAATTCAGATGCTTATTGCTAGCTTTATATACATTGCACGTTGACTGACGCAGTTTATTTGGTAATCGTACACCTGTTTGTTACTAGTAGCTGAAGTGGAACGTATCACACTGATGAAATAAAGAAAAAAAGTATTATTATCAAGAACACTTGAAAAAAACCTTTTTTGTGGTAGTATATCTACTTGTCTGTCTGTCTGTCTGAATATCTATCTATGTCTACCTGTCTGTCTGTCTGTACCTGTCTGTCTGTCTGTCTGTCTGTCTATTTATCTATCTCTCTATTTATCTATCTATATTTATTTATTCAAACTTGTTTATCATTATGTATACTTCAGAAAGCGAAGCTAAAATATCCCTAGATATTTATGTGAAAGTTTCTAAATGTGATTGTGTGTTTTTTTTTTTCTGTTTCTGTGTGTGTGTGTGTGTGTGTGCGCGCGCGATTCTCTGAACAACGATTTACATATTCGTATGTTCAATTACAGAATATTCTGGTATGAAAATCTGTACTGATTCAACCAATTTGGATAAATTCTTCATCGAATTCAGAATTTGAGAAATAAATATCTTTAGTGTCTCTAGTACAAAACACTTAAAAATAGTTGATTCATCGACTATCAAAGTATTGTATTATTAGAGATATTAATTAGAATAACACAACTGGTGACAACAATACGCAACCATTTATCAATACAACAGCGCAGTGTGAATCAATGTTATCAACATGTCTTAACAATTATATACTCAATACATTTTATTTTTAGTATAATCATATCCTTTCTTGCGTCAAAGATATAATGAAAATATATTTTGCTCATACTAAATGAGTAATATGATTATGAGTGGATTTTTGATTTTTGCTAAATGATAATTATAACTCAGAATGGATGTGAAATATATCT
Source organism: Chrysomallon squamiferum (assembly GCA_012295275.1). Taxonomy (NCBI): domain Eukaryota; kingdom Metazoa; phylum Mollusca; class Gastropoda; order Neomphalida; family Peltospiridae; genus Chrysomallon; species Chrysomallon squamiferum. The sequence goes on from CM022676.1 coordinate 17,060,826, forward strand.
AGAAATTCTTCATCCCAATTATATAGCTGTCAGGTTTTTTTTTTTTTTTTTTTTTTTTTTTTTTTTTTTTTTTTTTTTAAACACAGTCTCACTTGCTTTCTGTCAAGGTGATGTTTTACAGGTGCAGGGGTCTCTGATATTCTATCAGTGGTAAATCTCATGTTACAGCTTGATAGCTTCTGACAGAAACAATGGAGGTATCATGTGATTACGGGATTTGTGTTTCAACATTCTTTTTGTAACAATCTGTAAGTCAAGAAATGAGTTTATACATACAGACATATACACATATACACACGAAGACAAATATATGCAGGCAAACATAAACAGAAATTTGCAGACACACTCATACACACAAAGCAGTTTATACGTATGACAGTAACTTAGAATAATCTGTCTTGCTATAACCTATTGAAACAGTAGATCCTGTTTAAGGTTTGATCCTCGTAAATAACACCCAGTATACCTTAGTGTGTCTCCTGTATCAGTGACACAAGATTTGTATCTACCCTACATAACAAACAAACAGACACTTTACAATATATTTAATAGTCAAACAACTAAGACCAGTATACTGAAGTATTCGGAGGTAGGGGGAGAGGGGAACAGCATTTTAAAATTATCTTTAAGTAAATTGTAAGTTGTAAAGCGCATGAACTTGCATAACAAGAAGACAAATTTGTAAATAAAATTAAAGTAATATATAATAATATGCAACCTATAATATTATCTAATATCAGTTCATATTTTATTTTTATTTTAATTAACACTCCTACCATTGTATAGAGTCTTTGAGTGTTGTATATACCTTGAACGATAAAACACTATCTAGCGAGAGAGAAAGAGATGGAGACAGAAAAAACAAATTTTAGTAAAGATTACAGTTTATTCCTCATGTTCAAGAATTATTCTTTGCAGGATTGTTCATAATGTTTCTTTTCTACATTAAAAAAAAAAAAAAAAAAAATAACAGATAATATTAACTTTAATCCTATAGTTTATGAAAATGCGTTCATCTGCACCATTTTATCAACATATTTAAATATGTTAAATCGACGAGTATCAAAGGATAAACAAAGAAAAATAACTATGGTCGTATCCTCCTTGATTTCTGTAGATATAATAATATGTTTTTCATATCTGGAGCACTAGATGAAGATAGATGTGTTGGGAATATACTTGTCTTTAGTTGAACATTTTGCCATTTTCTTGATTCTTATTAAATGCCCATAGTCCTAAATGCGAACACGAATACATCCTGAAAACAAAGTAACTGATACCTGAGAAGGCTCAAAGGAAGTTCCAGGGAAATGATGTAAAAGCAAGAATTTTGTTATAACTTAAAAAAAGCAACATCGGAAGCCTTTACTAAATGAAGTATCACAAAACTTACAAAACTGCAAGTCTGCGGACGTTTATTCTGAATTTATAAATAATATAGTCTCAGATATAAATGTAATATTTATAAATGCAGCTAAAGATACGTTTGGAAAGAAACCAACCTATATTACAATAAGCATCATTATAATCAGGTCTGGTTTAACAGAGCTTGCAAAACTGCTAAAAAGATGTCAGGGAAGAGAGACAAAGATATAAACAATATGGTGGATGTATACTGAAAACTGACTTGAAGTACAAAGAGAATCAATTCAAACAAACGCTAAATAGATCAATTAGGGAACATAAAATATTTATTAAACGTGAAATGAAAATGATAAAATTGTCAAATCCAATAGAGTACTGGTCAGCTCTTAACAGCAATAAACACTGACTGTCAGAAGAACATGTGTGAACTGATTTTTTTTTCAAAACCTTTAACTGTAGCGTTGATGTAAATTGCACACTGAAAGCCAAGAAAGAACTAGTGATATTTTGAACAACCCTTTTTGAGCCGACGAAATATCTAGAGCAGTTAACAGTGATCAACCAGGCGGAGAAGACTTTATTACTGATGAATATATTAATATATACTCTTAATATTATGTTACCTTTATATGTTCTATTGTTTAAGGTTATTCTTCAAACATCAACTGTAACATCTAGTTGGTTGATGGGACGCGTTAAACCAGTATATAAGAATAAAAGTGCCAGAAGAGACCGAGAAATCTATAGACCTGTTACATTATCAATCTCTTTAGGTAAATTGTTTGAATCTGTACTGAATTCTAAATTAAACAAGTACACAGATGTTTTTCGTAAACATTAATCCATAGCGCACCTCGTATTGTCTTTATAGTCTCTAATTATTTTAATAAACAAATGTAAATAAATTAAAAATAATAACAACTAAATGAAAAAATAGTAAAATGAAATAAAATAATAAAAATAAGAAAGTATATTTTGCTTTTATAGATTATGAGAAGGCTTTTGATATGTTTTCATAGTGTTTGTAGAACTTGACTACGGAATAAGTTAATTAGATCTGGTAAAAATAGGAAATGTTTTAATATTTTAGTAAATATCCATTAAAATACTAATGCAAGAAATTCAGCGAACGGTTTGTTATCTGATTCTGAAATCGGTGTCAGGCAAGGAGAAAATCTGTAGGTATTTTTGTTTTCTACATGACTTAGAGGAGTTTCTTATAGACAGTAAGACAAGTGTACCAGAATACATTTTAACAACGAAAAATGTAATGTTTATTTTAAGCTTTTATTCTACTATATGCTGACATTACAATACTGTTAGCAAAATCATCCGATGCTTTACAGCATAATCTTAATATTTTTCACAAAAGTAAAATAATGATTCTCTATAAACGGAGAAAACTTCGTGTTTATATGTGTTAGTTCTATGGAGAAAATATTCATATCACTGATAACTATAGATGGACATAGACATACAAAAAAAAGAAGAAAAGTCTATTCACTTACAACGTATATAACAAAGGTAAATAACAAACCAATGAAAGCTTAAAACCATCAGAATAGTTTCTCCATCGACTGTGTACTTGATTTATTTGATAAACTAATGCAACCAATTTTCTTGTGGAATTACGGTGTTTTATAAGTATACGTTTAATAGAAAAACTCCATATGAAATTGTATAAGTAGTTATTAAGTGTTGATAAATGCACCCCTGGTTCTATGATTTATGGTGAACTGTGACGATATCACCTTTATATTTCTATAAAAATAAGAATAATAACATTTTGGGGAACGTAATTTGCAAAGTCAAAACAAGATTTCCTCATAATTATATTATTTAATGCATGTTGTCTTTATTTTTGGAACCTATTTGTGAAAAATAGTTTGAACGATTTCGTTAAAAATACATGTGGACATAACACAATTTTCATAGTATTAAATGGTTACTTCAAACGGTATCCAAAATATTACATGATCGATATCTGCAAATATGGAAAACCTGAAATGTTGTCAAAGTGTATTCATTACAAATTGTATTAATTAAGAATGTATTGAAATTAGAAAATTCTTATAGAGCTTTGTCAAACGGGTTCTCATATTCGGGAGCGATCATTGCTATACCGATGCGTTTTTAAGCGCTTACTTTGGAGCACTAAGCACAAGATAAAAGTGTAAAGAAATCTGGAATTTTCGGGAACAGCACACTTCATTATAAAGTCTGTTGTAATTATCCGTCAATTTCCGCTTTCTATACGATATAACTCTTGTCATTAAAACGCTTTAACGCAGATCGCTAAAAAGGGAAGACGCTGAAAAACAATCGCTCTAGAGAAGAGCAGTGTTCAAGCGAACTTTCATGTCCTATGTAAAATTTGAACTCTGATGTTAAATTTGCTGTTAAATCTGGTTTAATATTGTAAGACAAAAGAGAAGATATTTGTAATTTTGACAAATTTGTAGATGAATGTCATTATGTATTTAAAAGCGATGATGCGAGAAACGGTCTATCAGACGAATCCAGATATATTTTCAAACAATAATTTGTTTAATATCAAAAATATGTTTACACGTTCATGTTGAAATACCGTTTATGTAACTTATTGGATGAGACTGCAACATATTTTCAGACGAAAGCGAAAGACCTATTGAAATAAAAATAAATAAATAAATAAATAAAAAAAATAAATAAATAAAAATAAATAGTTTTTAAATATATAACATTGCAAATCATTTATATATTCTACTGCTATAACTTCAATTTTTTTTCTCATTCTGGTTCTATAGTTATATTTTATGTGTTTATTTCTTAAAGATATTTATCTAGATATTTATCTAGTTATATGTTATAGTTATATCTTCATTCAAAGTGTTGCACTCCCAAACATACTTCAACATACAGTGAAGAAAATGTACAGAATTCTATGTCATTACTCATTATAATAGTTACATATAGTTAGTATCTTGTTTATGTATTTTATTTTCTGATTTTTACTAATAAAGTGAGGTTATTTCTTCCTAATTTCACTCTTTGCTACTTTAAGATCTATATATATATAGTATTATATATAAAGCGCACTTAATTTTTTTTTTTTCTAAATGATGTCATAGATTATTATGTAGACAAATATGGCATACAGGTGTCTGTGTAATGTATAACTGATTATACTAAATTAATGGAATACCATTATATAGACTGGTTTTGACCAGTGATTTAATTGACGTACTAGTTCGGATGTAAGTCAGTGTTTAGTTGATTTCTTTGACGTCCGCTAAGTAACGTAATATTTAAATAACACCGACTTGAATACGATAGCCTTGCGATAGATATAAATAGTGGAGTAAACCTTGTGAATTTGACTGTTGTGGAAATGCTTAGGACATATTGCTGCTAAAGGCAAGTTAATGTGACAAATGAGATTACACAACTGTTGTTATAAGTAACGAAAAGAAATATGTTATAATGTTCATGACTGAGTATTATTTTGATTGTATTTTGTTATGACAACAAATAATAAGACTCTAAACGTATTTTCGTCTGTTTTGTGTTATGTGGATAATAATTAAGTGACATTTTAAATATTCTTGCTCTGGGCTCTAGTATCACATGGATATTACAAATTATTGTCATCAGTTAGATAACATGTCAAAAATCTAACTTATTTGTTTGTACAAAACATAAATGCCATACACTGTTTCTACCAGAAACAAATTAATCAGAATTTTACTAGACATAGTTTAATCAGAATCTTACTAGGCATAGTTTAATAACAGTTTTACTAGACATATATTATTCACAATTTTACTAAACAAAGACTAATTAGAATTTTACTGGACAAAATTTAATCACAATTAAATAGCCACAGCCCTTTGCAATTTACTAGACAGATTAATAACAATTTCACTAGATATAGTTCATTCTCAATTTTAATGGACATAGATTAACTAGAATTTTACTAAACACAGTTAAGTCACAATTTCACAAGACATAGAGTAAGTAGAAGTTTAGTAGACAGAGGTTAACCACAAATTTAATATATATAGATTAATTAGAATATGAAAAAAAAACATAGTTTAATCACAATTTTACAGATTTATCGCAATTATATGCTGTACAGTATCAGTTAATTGAAAGAAAAACACTGTAATTTTAGAACATAAAATACTATACAAACATGCACTGTATATTACATTGTCTTGAACTAAACACAATACAAGTAATAAACCACATTTGAAAACATTTGTCTAACTACGTTTTTGTATGAAAAGCAAAACATATATATATTTAATTAGCTCTTTTGATTAAAAAAATTCAATAATAGTGAATAATTGTTATATAATTTCATTTCCTGCAAATAGATGGGTTTTTCTAGTGTTTGACCTATGTATGTCTGTACGTATATGTATATATGTAGGAATGAATGAACGTATCTACAAACACATATATATATATATATATATATATATATATATATGTATGCATGTATGTATGTATTTTTTGTGTGTGTACGTACGTATGTATGTATGTGTATGTGTATATATATATATGTACAGTAAAAGTAATAAAATAAATTGTTTCGAAGTTTTAAGTAAACAGATTTATAGAGAGATATTTTAATATTTTGGTCCATTATCATCGACTCCAAATACTTCATACGGATGCTGTTCAGATGACCCACTTCGTTCTACGTTGTTACCTACACAGAAATAATAAGACATGTATAATCATGTATGTTACCTTTCAGAAATAATCATCCATACATTAGTAGTTAAACGTAGAAGAAACAGACAAAGAAAACTGCATTGATAAACCATAAGTAATAAAATGTACAGAAAATTAAAACGACAAAAAATATGAAAAGTGACAGAGTAGCATCACTAGGTTGCTATTTACAACTTGAAAGACAAATACTAATCTATGGCGCTGATAAAACATATCACACTGAAAAATATTAATTTACAAATAATCTGTATTTATCATAGAAAGATGCTAAATTTTATACTAGCATATCTGAATATATAATACAAATTAGTTCTATTAATTAATCATGTAATACAAAATAACCTTAGACGTTTTTAGCCCAATATATAAATGACAACATTTTATGTCATTACTATTTCATAATATTTGTTCAGTCTTCTATTTCAGGCCCCTTCTTTACTTGTTCATTTTTACTTCCTTGTGTACATTCCTTCATTTTTTCCTGATTGCCTTGCCAGGAGTCTTAATATATACTGAACTTTCAGAATTGAAAACTGTTTAGTAAAGTAAGGCGTATTCAAATAGCTATTAAGAAAATGTTGCACCTACCCGGTTCAGAAGGAAGATTTTCGTATGTTGGAGACTGCGGTTCTGGATCAGTTCTGTGATTTGAAACAGACAAAATGTCTACGTGAATTCATGTTTTAATTTTAATAACAAAATGTACATATATATATTAGTAAAAATATTATAGGAAATAAAATTTGGAGTTAATTAAAAAGAAATTACCGAACAGTGTAATTGTGGATTGTTGGATGATAACATAAAATACACAAAATAGAGAGCATATATGGATATCATACAGACAGACATCGTACACAGACACACAAAGAATACTCTTACTCTTTGGTAGAAACATAGGAAAACTTAATAGATAAATTTGACAGTGACGTTTATAGATACTGGATTCAACTACAAGTCAGACGAGTTATCTAAATAGAAAACCAGGATCTAGCTAGTGATGGATCTCTTCGGTCTCTCTCTTAAAGGAAACTCGGTGCTCAAACTTCGAGTTTGAAAGTAGCAAACATCATATCATAAAGATTCCCTATTAGTAGACCACCAATAGAGAATATGGTTATCACGGAATCTAGTGTAACACATTTTGGATCTGTCAGTCTCTTTCTCACTTCGGATAAAGATGTATTAATGAATCAGTACATTTAAGATACATTGAAAACAGTGCAAAATTTCGTTAACACAACTGACCACGGCGGCCTAGTGTTCCCTTGACCAGAGATATGTCATCTCACCCATGATCGTCAACAAACCAGAGGTTAACACAGAAGTATTTCAGACATCAATCGAGAACTGCTTACATTTAGAGATTCACCGATCATTGAACCTCTGAATTGTGGACGTTAGAATGTCATCTACATTGATACGGGATAGGATGTTTTATCAGGAGACTCTTAACGTTTCATTTCCATAATAAATATACTCGTTTAAGGACTGAACTGTGTAATCACTGCTGTGAAGGAGGACATATATGCATCAACACAGCTACCAAACATTTTAAACTGTATTCACCTGTACTGTCAGTTAACATTACCTTTTTTCATACTCATGTTTGTCTTTTCCATTTCCTGAAAAACAAGATTTAAATAAAAATTGCAGGTGTAAACTAAAAACAAATAATAAAAAAATAATAATAATAAAAACAAAAAATTATAATTCGAATTTATTGCTAGTAAAGTTCCTAAAAGTAAAAATGGTTTCCACAAAAGCATAATACAGATGAAGTCATCTGGTAAAAATTATCACAATATTTGTTATATTAAATAAAATAATTGAAAAAATATATTTTATTTTATAATATTAAAATTTAATAATAATAATAATAATAATAATAATAATAATAATAATAATAATAATAATAATAATAATAATTACAATAATAATAATAATAAATAAGATGAAGATGATAATTATGAAATTACATATAACTATTATACTTTCTCTTCTTAGAAAATGTATTTCTTTTTTCTTTCAAATTGTATTACTGATACTCATCACTTTCTCTCTTTCTCTCTCTCACACACACTCGCACATACATGTACATGAACACAGTCACATAACCACACAGAAGAAGATGAACTCAAATGCACGTTCGCACAGTACAAATAACACAACAAAGAAACAAAAGTATGAACCTTTTTTACGACATATGAAAATAATTCCAATAACAAGAAGAGTTAAGACGAGTGTCCCTGATCCAGATCCAACAGCCACTGCTATCATATTTTCGTTGCATACCTCATCTGAAACAACACTTGTTAAACTGAATACAGTTATACTACAAAAAAACAATATTAGAATTTCAGTAAATACACAGAAATGAAGCTGACAAAATATGATAGAAAAAAGGAAGGAACAAAAATAAAGGAACCAGAAAAGTGGTGCAAGGGTGAACATTTGTATGAGTCGCCTTATTTCGTCATGGTTAATGTCTGCAACGAAGTAATTAAAAATACATCACTTTTGTACAGAGTTCCTATGTATGCTGTTCTCGGTGCGGTGGCTAGGGTTAAAAGGTTGATTCATTGTATTTTGTACAAGTATATCAAACATGTTTCCCTGTCATGTCTCACTGGAGGTTACGCGCAACAGTCCCTTGTTCGAGTTGGTGACTGGTGAATTATATATAACAAAACAGAGGTCCAAAAGAAACCAAAAAAATGTTTTTGATCGGACCCTTAAAAAGTCGACATCGAACCTTCTGATTCACTATCGTCTAACAGTAAGAATCCGTGAACAAAATTTAATAAAAATTAAAACAAAGCTACATGACTGCACCTTCCAGTATTCTTCCTTATCAGTTTTACGATCCAGAAGCGAATTGCTGGCCAGGCAGGATGTCCGAAGACGGTAACAAAAAATGAGGAACGTATTTTGTGAGTCGAATGCTTGATTTAAAAACATGTCAAATGCTTTCTAAAAGCAAATGTTCTGTGTAACGTGAACATAACATTCAAAGAGAATTCTTCCCTTAATTGTACCAAAGGGAGTGATACAATCTCGAGATTTGGCTCAACTTGACAATATCGAAATCCTTTATAATTTGTCTCCTTAAGATGTAACATCAGTGAAGAGGTTTAACATTCGATAGAACAATGAACTCATTCAAATGAATACACTGATATCAGGTCAGTCAAAGCCGTGTATCTCAGTGACTTGTTCAACTGTACATTCGGAAGGTGACTTTTGTCCTCTGTGGCCAGTTAAACGATGAAGCCAAAGCATGCAAAAATAAAACAAAGTAATTATAATAACGTGAATGTGCTACATGGAAAGTTGAGAGAAAGGTTCAACTGAGCCTCAGACATTTAATTCTTCCAAGAAAAAATAACACTCAGTCCTCTGGAGGAAGACATGGATGCAACATATTTGAATGTTCCAGAGGAAAAAAATAAAAAATAAACACAAAACAACAGCAAGAACATCCAAATAGAAGTAAAAATTGAAAATAACACCCGTATTTTCATCTAATGTATAATTCATTCACTGAGTCGAATTGCTTTAATGATTTGAGTCTTAAAGTTGTTAAAATCAGTTATTTTACACTGTGTAAACGGCTGCCAACATAAAATAAAAAATAAGTTTCCAGTTAGAAAAAAAGACATGCAATTGTTTCCAGTCTAACAATACAAAGCAAATAAAATGATATGATGCACAGCTGTACTAACTTACATTTTACCTCATTATTAATACATTTACCTGATGTCAAAATATCCGTCTCATCTGTGAAACCTTTAACTCCGTATTTGTTGTAAGCCAAATTAATAGACAAATGCAAAGTAATACCTTCAGAAAGAACTGTTTAATAATTGACAACATCTTTTCAAGTAGATCACTTTGAAACTACAACTTTATAGATTCCAAAGTCTGTGATTTGAATCGGTGTTAAACTGTAAAACCCCAAAGCAAACTTTTCCTTTGTAATCGATGTAGCGTGTCTAAGTCTATGAGTAAAAACATCTGTTAATTTGTACCATGTAAATGTAGGGGCTGGATTCACAATTACGTAAACTTTCAGAGTTATGCTGGTACCCAGTGAGGTCTGTATTTATTATATTCATGTGTGTCTATGTGTTTGTCTGCGTGTCTGTGTATATGTATGCCTCTGTGTGTGTATTAGTTTTGAATTTTTAATAAAATTTCTAAAAGGCATTTTTAAAATCATGATAATTACACGATTCACTTAATTATCATTATTATTATTATTATTTTCTTTTTGATATAGTTGATTCCAAACCTTAATACCAATAATCATGTTTATTTTTATTTTTAATTAAAAAGTTAACTTATAATTAATTCACTAATCGCCTCCATTTAGTGCTGATTGTCTAGATTTACTGATACCACAGATGATCCGACCTGAACATGTTAACTAATAATTAAAACAATTAGTTTGTTGTTATTTCTGAACACAGAAAACACTAGTTGACAGTTGTGTATTGAAAAAATGTGCAGTTGGTTGAAGTGTTTAACTTGTTGTAAAACTGAGAAATAAAATTTATTTCGGTAACGTAATTTAGAGAAAAATTCCAAAGTATAATTTTGGTAGCAAAGATACCGAATCTGTTATAGAACTGGTACGTACATTTGTCTTTTGTATTTGTGGTCGTATATGTTTAAAATACGTATGTACTTAGGATAGAATATTCTCTGTCTTATGAACGTCTCTTTAGACTCTGCATATAAACACTACTGGAGAACGTACTGACACAGGAGGACGAAGTTTAGTCTCGACGTGAGAAAAGTCAGATGCTGCTGAGCATTGCACCAGTTGGGAATCCACTCGGCCATCAAGGCAAGTGTTGTAAAAGTTGCTCAGTAACTGAAGGTGAACATCGCATCATACGAAGCACGCCGTTCTTTGTCGTTCGTCATTTTTTCAAAATTTATATTAGTTGAAAATCTGGCAGTATATGTTTGTATAAACTGATCTGTGAATAATGGATGTGTGAAGTGATGCATGCTTGGTGTATCTTTTGTTCACCTGTCGAAGCAGCTGTCTCCGAATGAATGGATGTTCTCCTCCCTAAAACTTTTGTTGTGTAAATACTTGTTGCAGCCGATGTGCCAAAATCCATAAGCAAAAATGATTTAATAATAATAATCCGTAATTGTGTTTGTGTCTGTTTTTGAATGATTCATTTATAAACTTGTGTGTATGTATTTATATATAATGTAGAGAGATATCGTGAAACAGTGATTTACAAAGAGAAAGATACATAAACAAATTAGGTACATTACTTCTTGAGCCAGATGTTTCTAACAGAGTCGACCTTGTTGTTGTTGTTGCTGCCTCTGTTACGTTAGTCTTATTATCCTGTGTTTGTAATCCTGTAAAATACATATACGTGTATACATGTATACATATATACAGTAAGTACCACGATGACAACATTTATTACATTTACCATAACTACTACTATTCTACTATCATTTTTTATTTTATTTTATTTTATTTTTTTAAGTTATTTCTTTTGACAGTTGTAGTGGATCGGACATTATGTTCTCTGGTACACTGTGCTAACATAATGAAAGTGATGGAGGGAACAATGTGAAATTTCTATGGGATCCAGTAGGAAGGTGGCTCGTTGTCCCGCACTGCATTTCAAAACAATATAAATACAGCACTGAAATCAGTGTTCTTACCACAAAATGACTTTGACAAGACTAAGCACAAAGGTGACTGTGTTGAAAATGTAATTCACTCTTAGTTTATTACAGTATGTGCATCTCAGATGAGATTAATAAGAGAAATAATAAAGAAAAGGCATTTGTCATTTTTCTACATATTTTCACTGGCTGAGATCAAAGCTAATAGGATGGCTCATAGGATGGGAATCTCATTGTGTCAGTTTGACGGGTTTAATCGTTAGATTCAGAAAGTTTGAACTCTGAAACTGCACTGAAACCTGGCACATAAAGATCTTGATTGACGACAACATAAAGGTGACTATGAAAATGAACTCTTTATTCTAATCTAAATTGATAAAGAAATGTAAAAGCATCAACATTTTTTAATATGAACAGCTATGAAGTGGACAAATATCTTAAAAAATGACGACAACCTATCAAAGTCTTTATTGTTCTAAAAAAATAATAATAACAACAACAACAACAACAATAATAAATAACAACAACAACAACAACAACAACAATAATAATAATAATAATAATAATAATAAAACTTAACGTGCTGGTACTCACGTGTTGGTGTTGGAGTTACTCTTTTTTTTTCAGTGCTACATGTCCATGACTTATAGTCGTTGACAGAAAATGAAGATACAGTCAAACTGTAAGTTGTTAAATAACGTGTCAGGTATATAAAGTTTTCTTTCTTGTTTGTACAAACTTACATCTGTAGTTATCTGTCGACTCTCTGTGTGTTTCACATGTTTGTGTTTTATACCTACATGTACAAATTTTCTCATCACCTCGTTTAAATGTGATATCTTCTTTATAAATATTTCTGATAACAAAACAAACAAATGTGAAAGTTTGATTGATGACAGCCGTCCAGGAATACACTGATAAACCAGGATTTTAGCTGAAAATAGCTAAAAAAAAAAAAAATAATAATAATAATAATAACAACAGTAATAATAACAATAATAATAATAATAACAACAATAATAATAATAATAATAAAACCTCCAACAACTGCTAAGCTAACAGTAATAACAATGACAACGAAACGCCAACAGCAATACTAATAGCAATAAGAACAGCAACAAAATAGTAATAAGAATAATAATAACAAAAGCAATAACAAAAGTTGTTTGTGTACATACATACAGATGTATGTATCAAATGCTGTTGTTCTTTTTTATAATTGTAAGATAATATTACTTAAATTATTGTTTTTTGCGCATATGCTTCTGTACGTGAGTAATTGTTATTTTGTTTTTGTTGTTTTTTTTTTTTTTTTTTTTTTTTTTTTTTTTACAGTAATGATAAATATTTTCTTACAAAGAACTGAAACTTCTGGTTCACTCCACACTTCAAGTTGGTCAGATCCACAAAACCAGACTCCAGTGTCATTTTCAGTTGTGTGGTACTTTAACACTGTGTAGTCTTTGTGCTCGCTGTTAGCGTTGTTTGTCTGTGTTGTACATCTACAAATGTAACTTTGTGTACTGTTACAGTTACACGTGTCTTCTCTCTGTACACAGTCACACACTGTAGTGTTATCAGTTTGTGTTTTATGTACAAACTTTATATCAGAATTCAGATTCTGTGACTCGCGTACACGACACGTCATATGCATCATTTCACCTTTTAGTACTGGTATCACGTAATGTAATCCAAACTTTACTCCTAGAACTGATACAAAAAAATCCATTAATTTTTTATTTCCAAACAATTAATTAATTAAATGAGTTAGTGTTGTTGTAATAAACTTATCAGATTTAGTTTAGTCACTATCGTTGTTATTATCACTAATCGTAGCTGTATTAGATTGATAATGATACTACTGTTATTACAACTACTGTTACTACCAATGCGATTACTAATACTTCTATCACTACTAATTAATTATTATTAGTACTACCTCTATGAGTACTACTACTATACTACTACTACTACTACTACACAAAACTACTACTACTATTACTGCTGATTATGCTACTATTTTTACTATTACTCAATTTCTACTACTAGTACTAATGATACTCCTAATACAAACTATTCACACAAACACTAAAACCAGTTCTTCTGCTACTATAACCTCCACTGTTATTTCTGATACAATTATTATCAGTGGTTTATTCTATATTTACTTCTATAATTACTACTGCTACTACCACGTCTTTTTCTTCTTCTTCTTCCTTTGTTTATTCCACTTCTTCTACTCTATTACTACCACTACTATAGCTACTAGTACTACTACAGCTACTACTTCTACTTCTAATACTACTACAACTACTACTGTTACCAGTACTACCACTATTACTATTACTACTATCACTACTACTACTTTTTTACCACTGTTATAGCCATTATTGTGTTTTTAATTATTACTTTTAAATATTCCACATTTACTACAACTACTACAGTTGCTGCTGTTGCTACTTGTGTTACTAGCGCTAGTTGTATGATTACCAGTAACAGTATAACTGTATAACTATTACTGCTGTTGTTTTAACTATTGCTATTATTACGACTACTACACTCCCTTATTCTATTACTATTACAATGACCACTACTACTGACACTAACACAACAACTACATTTTCTAAAAACTATTTGCTTAAGAAGAAGAAGAAAAGAAGAACAACTACATGGAATTAGTTTAGATTTAACTTACCAGTACTCGAGTGCAGAATGAGAAAACTTATAGGAAAAATACAGAAAATAAAAACGTCTGTCCGCATGTTTGAATTATTCCAGTGGGAAATCTGAAATAACAATAATAATAATAATAATAATAATAATAATAATAATAATAATAATAATAATAATAATAATAATACTAATAATAATAATAATAATAATAATAATACTAAAATAATAATAATAATAATAATAAAATAATAATAATAATAATAATAATAATAATAATAAATAATAATAACAATAACAACAATAACAACAACAACAACAATCATAATAATAATAATAATAATAATAATAATAATAATAATACAAACATCACTAGAAATAGAAATAAGAATAACTATAAAATCGATCCAGTCAGAAAAAGAAATTATGAACTATTTAAAAACTGACTTGTCAAATGTTCTTCCTTATCTAGTGTGCAGTCTTCCTCTTAGAGCAGCCAGTGAAATTTCTGCAAAGCTTTCCTCGAACAAGGAAGTCAGTCTACTTGTGTATTTCAAGAAGCTGCATTGTTTCAAAAAGGAAACAGGTTATAAAGTACTTGCTATTGTTCGTGTGAATATGCGTTGAACACTTAGCATAACATATTCTCAAATAAACTTTTTCAGAGAAAATTTCGCTTGGAGTACCTAATATAAGTGTGTATCTGTATGTGTGTCTTTGTGTGTGTCTTTGTGTGTGTCTCCGAATGTTTGTGTCTGAATGTGTCTCTAAGTGTGTGTGTGTGTGTGTGTATGTGTGTGAATGTGTGTGTGTGTGTTCTCTATTAAGATAAAGTTATTATATATATATATTTTAAACTAATTAAATGAGAGAATTTATGTTGAAAGCCCTTCTGATATTATACAGGGAGGTTTATTGTGTGTATATACGTGCGTATATATGTATTTATGTATATGTGTGTGTGTGTGTATATATATACACACATACATAAATATATATATATATATATATATATATATATATATATATATATATATATATATATATATATATATATATATATATATATATATATATATATATATATATATATATATATATATATATATGTATGTTTCTATATGTATTTGAATGTATGTGATTTAAAATACACTTAGAAAGGATCAAAGCATACGTTTCTGCTCTGCTAACAAGGATTAAAATCCAATCATTTACTACAAAAAGAAATCACAATTTAAAAAATAGAACTGTTCATGATAATAACAGTTATTATTTAATGGGTGTGTTATATATGTGTATGTAACAGACTGGTATCAGGTATGTGTATTATTGTAAAAGATGAGTGTAATGAGTGTAGATTTCTCAAAACCCGCAGTGCACGAGGAAATGTACCAGATTTATTGTTGTTTTATTAACCATTTCTATTTCTATATATGTAGGTAAAGCTATAAAATAAATTATTTTCAAATCCTTCTTAGGTGGGGAATTAAACAACGATGTTAGAGGCAGGCGCCCCCTGGCGGAAACTGCCAATATATTACGGAACACGGACAATGGAATTTAAACAGAAAGTTTTCACAAAAGTAACCGAATTCACGTGTTTTGTTTCGTAAGAAGAAATTACATTGAGGTACTGTTATCTTTTCTTTCTTTCTTTTCGCTTAATTTTAGATCTTAGGTTTTTTCAGCTTTATGTTTCTTTAGTTCCTATTTTGTTTTTTATATATTTTTTTTTTTTTTTTTTTCGTCTTAGTAACAGTATTGTTTTTGCATACATTATTTTTAACTGTGTCTTCCTTTCTTCGTTCTTCTGTCGTTCTCAAAAATTCAGGTTGAGGATACTCTACCCGAAATCCATGTGACCGGAAGTTCTGAATATTCCGGATATGAGGATATAACCAGAGAAAAGGATTTAAATCAAAACACAGATTCCGTTTAATTTTCGTAAACAGCAAAAACAGAGAGTTCTCGGGATATTTTATATGTAATAAAGTTTGTGTGTACTAAACCAGCTGAGAACTTTGAGTTTCAACATTTCGTTTAATCGTCTAAAGATCAAGATTTCAGAATTTCGGAGAACTGATTCTCAAAATGTAAATATAATTTGCTGTTTAGTTCCTGTGAATACTGAAAATCTGTTCTTATTTATTTGTGTGCGTTTTTTTTTTTTTTTTTTTTTTTTTTTTTTTTTTTAATTACTTATTAAATATTCATTTACGTAACGATTTGTTTGAATGTTTATGCATTTGTATGTGTATATGTATGTATGTCTGAATGTATCTATGTATGTCTATGTATATATATGTATATATATATATATGTATATATATATGTATATATATATATGTATGTATGTATATGTATGTATGTATATGTATATATATGTATATATATGTATGTATATATATATATATATATGTATATATATATGTATGTATGTATGTATATATATATATGTATATATGTATGTATGTATGTATGTATGTATATGTATATATATATATATATGCCCATATGTATTTTATTTAATTACAGATGGCTCTTTCAGCAGTGTTTGTTGTTGCCATAGTAACAGTTTCTTTCTCATCTTGCTGGAGTCAAACGCCATTTAAATGTAAGTACTTGATCAACTCACGTTTTCTGATCTCCTGTTTGTTTGTTTGTTTGTTTGTTTATTTATTTATTTAATTATTTATTTTTATAATTTAGTACAAAATGTCTAAACACCCACATATATTACACCCACCCATCATACAAAAAAAACACACACACACACACACACACACACACACACGCACGGACGCACATATATATTTAGGTTATATATGTAAAATAATAAATCTTCACAGATTATCCCTTATTTAAATTGTTTATCTGTTGTTGTTTTGTTTGTTTGTTTCTTTATCTGCTGTTTGTTTATTTTGTTTATTTGTTGTTGTTTTGTTTGTTTGTTTGTTTTTTTGTTTGTGTTTTTGTTTTTGTTTGTTTATTTTGTTTATCTGTTTGTTGTTTTTTGTTTCATTGTTTGTTTTTTGTTATTTTGTTGTTTTGTTTATTTTGTTTATCTGTTGTTTGTTTGTTTGTCTATTTTGTTTATTTGTTGTTTGTTTGTTTGTTTATTTTGTTTATCTGCTGTTTGTTTGTTTGTTTGTTTTGTTTATCTGTTGTTTGTTTGTTTAGTGAACAGCACGTGTTCACGACGTTCTGACTGCATGATCGGCGGCAACACGCAACATCCCGACTGCACCGACTGCACGCAGTTTGTCGTTTGCTTCAAAGGAAACTACGCTGTCGTCAGCTGTCCTGCGACATCTCTTGACGACGTTTACTACGACGTCACCACCGGCAGATGTGTCAGCAAGGAGAAGGCAAAATGTGGGTGAGTCATTACTGTCCTAACTTAAATACAGTTTTTAATTAATTTATCTGTAAATATAACAGTTTCTTGTTTATATTCTCGTTGTTGTTGTTGTTGTTGAAGTAGTCGTTTTAGTGTTTATTGTTGTTGTGAGAAGTTAGAGGCATCACAGAAATCACAAAAGAGGTTGTATTCTAAACTGTTTTATTTCTTCTCTTCGGACACAGACAGACGCAGAGAAGATGATTTCTGCAGATCTGAGAAAAGCGAAGAAAGCTTCGATAACTCTACCTGATGGATCCGAATACAAGTTCTCCTACTTTTCCCCGGACCAGTCCATTCACCCTTTGGAAAGTAAGGCGAATGAAAATGACGTCACAACAAATGAAGGTATAAAGAATGAAAATTATATTACAAATAACTCGATAAATAATGAATATCAAAATGACATCACCAATAGTCCGACTGAAAGTGATGTCACGAGCTACAAGAATGAAAATGACGTCACAAGTAGCCCCACTCAAAATGATGTCACGAGTACCCTGAATGAAAATGACGCCACAAACAACTTAAATGAAAATTACGTCACAAGTAAGCCGACTGAAAAATTCACAGGTTACGAGAAGGAAAATGACGTCAGAGGTAAACAGAACGAAAAAGAAATATCCACTAACCAGAATAAAAATAATGATATAAATAATCAACACCAAAATGACGTCACCAATAGCTACAGTACATATGACGTCACAGACAGTCCGATTAGAAGTAGTACGACTTCATCCAGCACAACTCCGCCTCGACGTGAGATCAACCCAGCCTCCATGCTGACTTCTGACATAAACAATTACGTTGATAACCTACAAGAAAAACAGTTTTCTTTTCCTCGTTTTGACAGCGCTCAGCCAATCAACTTTGAGACGTTTCCTCAGCCTCGTGTACCGCTCTACTTTGGCGGGAAACCGGTTGGTTTTAACTCCAAGGATAATGACGACCTGATGTCCGCTATAAAACTTCCCAACAACGACGTCAGTCACAACGACCTGAACGACATGCATAAAGAACTGAATGAAGATTTGTTGTCGCTGGGACATCCTTTCGATAAAGATTTTTTCAATTCCCAAGAGAGTCAACAGTCGCTTTCAGAATTCGAAAATCAAGAAATGAATTCTGAGAAACCGGCTCAAGTAACATCTACTCCGTCTACGGCTAATACACAGCAGCAACAGCAACCGAGATGCACCGTTAGCTGCATTTACGATGGGCAACGACTACACGGTCTGTATCAGCACTGCCACACGTGCTCCATGTACGTCGACTGTAACCATGGAAACGCGAGTTACCAGTCGTGTCCTATTTTAAGAGAGTGGGATGACAACAAGAAACAGTGCGTACTCTTTTCCTCCACCTGTCGGGAATTCTCGGCTTTTCCGACAATGGACGATCTTCTAGAGACCCGTTTTAAATAACTGTGTTACGTTACAGTGTCAGTGTATGCACTTGCGTTCATTATAATCTCTAAAACACTAACATAATTATTAACTAAGTACGAACAGGTCAAGATTTCAGTTCCTAATTCCTCTTCTCATTAGTTTATTTGTTTCATTTTATTTTATTTTATTTCATTATATTTTATATTTTTTCATTTTGTTTATTTATTTACTTATTTATTTAAGAGATTTTTTTTTTTTTTTTTTTTTTTTGTTTGCATGCTTCTTTGATAACTTGCTCTTTAAAAAAAAAATGAATAAAAGGCTTTCAGCACATGGTCTGAATATTTATTTTAAAATAAAATTATAATTTAAACATTTCTTTAAATGGTGTAATTCTATACTGTATCGATCCTTAATCGTCCGATTTTTAAATACATCAAAAATATATAGTCATGTACACGCAAATATATAGATATATGCTAATGTAAGTATATACTTATACGTACACACGTACAAAATAATATTTAATGTTATATGTATAAACATACGTATATACAGACTTGCAGACAGGCTTAGAGATATACATATAAACATGCATACTTACATCCGTATACACAGCACACATCTTCACAGAGATACACACGCACACACGCACACACAAATACAGACAGCACAGTATTAATTCCTAAATATGTATAATGCCACTGAGAGCTTTGCGAAATAATGATAAGAAGAAGGTTGATGATGATGATAATAAGTAATTGAATAGATAAATAAATAGGGAATATGAATGAAATACTTTTACAAAATGTAAGACAAACTGACGATCAACACTCTTCGTAAAATGATTTACTCAACAATTTACTATTTTGTGCGCGTGTGTGTACGCTTATATATATTAGAAGTATGTAGATATGTGTGTGTCTGTGTGTGTATATGTGTGTTACTGTGTGTGTGTGTGCGCGCGTGTGTGAGCTTATATATATTAGAAGTATGTAAATGTGTGTGTGACTGTGTGTATATGTGTGTGTGACTGTGTGTATATGTGTGTGTGACTGTGTGTGTGCGTGTGTGTGCGTTTATATATATTAGAAGTATGTAGATGAGTGTGTGTGTCTGTGTGTATATGTGTGTGTGACTGTGTGTGTGCGTGTGTGTGCGTTTATATATATTAGAAGTATGTAGATGAGTGTGTGTGTCTGTGTGTATATGTGTGTGTCTGTGTGTTTTTGTGTGTGTGCGTTTCTGTGTGTCTCTGTGTGTGCGTGTATGTGCGCTTATATATATTAGAAGTATGTAGATGTGTGTGCGCGCGTGTGTATGCGCTTATATATATTAGAAGTATGTATATGTGTGTCTGTGTGTGTTTATGTGTGTGTCTGTGTAGGTGCGTGTGTGTGCGCTTATATATATTAGAAGTATGTAGATGTGTGTGCTGAAGCTGATCAAAGAGCAATACTGATGTTGTTCAACGACGACGATTACACATCTACTAAATACAGAGAGAGAGAGAGAGAGAGAGAGAGAGAGAGAGAGAGAGAGAGAGAGAGAGAGAGAGAGAGAGAGAGAGAGAGAGAGAGAGAGAGAGAGGAGAGAGAGACTGGTTGACTGATGCAAAGAAAGAGAGATGGATGGATGAATATGTAAAAGGAGACAGAGAGAACAAGCAATATTTAATCGTGAATGTCAAAGAAAAAAGTGAATAAATTAAAACAGATATATCATTCACATGAAAACTTTTATTTATTCGTAAATTAAAGACCAGAGAAAAAATAGCACAAATTTCACAAAAGTTAATATTATATCCCAAATAATAGATTATATTGGATTGAGGAATAAGTCATTGCGGTTAAATTAAATTTAATGATTACACAGAAGAAAACTTAAGCTTAACTGATAACAAGATGTAATTTAATCAATAACGTATTTTCCATTGTTATTTACCACTTCTTCCCAATGTTCAACAAGTTTTTCGATGCTTCTGCAATAAATTTGAATGAATTATGACTTATTCCTCAACCTAATATATACCTACTAACCCACACCACTTACACACACACACAACACACATACACAAGCATACACACACCAGTACACACAAGCACACGCACGCACACACGCACACACACACAAAACAACTCGTACTATATATAAAACATGTAATTTGTAAAATGAACGAAATCGTCAGTTTTAGTTTTCAGTATAGTCATTATTCTGTGTTTTTATCTTGTTCATTCAATATTGTGGTACTTCTACTACGTTTCAAATCATTTCCTATTCAATATATATGAAATAAAATTAAAAACAACGACAGTACACAAATATATATATATATATATATAAATTCATATACGCACATACACACATGCTTAAATAAATAAATGAATAAAATATCATTAATTTTTTTTTTTTTTTAAACTAAAACAGAAAAATGAATACAATAAATATTGAATAAAATTAGATAAAATATATTAAATAAAATAAAATAATAAGTCTGAAGAACAGGACTATTTCTACAACAACAACAACAACAACAACAACAACAACAACAACAACAACAACAATAATACTAATAATAATAATAATGATGATGATGATGAGACTGATGAGGAGCAACGAAAATATTTGTATTTACCTTCAGAGAGAGATTCATTTTCGTGTTCATGCGAAGTTAGTTATGAATGTACACCTTTATTTTGAAACTAATTAATTTTTTATCATTACCTTTTATTATTATATATTACTATATAATAATAAAAGTATGTCATAATGCTGTAGTAATTACTACCTCTATGATTACTATTACTAGTACCATTAAAACTACTACTACTACAACTGCTGTTTATGCTTGTGTTTTGGCTATTACTACTTCTCTACTACTAGAGCTACTGATACACCTCTTAATACATACTACTCTTACTAACAATAATACCAGTACTACTGCTACATCAACATTCACCAATACTATGTACTGGCAGCCTAAGTAAAACCAGTGGACAAAGCTATTAAAAGTGTAGGCTGTGTCCATCCTCCTCCAGTTCGAAATCCCTTCTTTAAAATGTAACATGAACAACAATTACACAGAAATACAGATTATTATCTGTTATTTCTTAAATGATGATTTTCTTCTTTTTGTTTGTTTCTTTGTGCGTGTTTTAAATGCGTGCGTTGTACGAGAGTGTTAAACGTGGTGGGTTAAACGAACTATGAGGCCCGTGGAGTAAAACGTCCTAAATTTGTGTCGCTTTTGTGTTATTTTTAGAACAGTTAGGAAGGTCAAAGGTCAATCTTTGTCACTGTGCATGTCGTCGCTGGCAATGGCTTATGTCAAAAGTTGTGTCCAAAAATGAAGTTTTACTGCTTCCCTTCAAACCATTTTTGTCATTATTATTATTATGTTTATTATTATTATTATTATCTAAATGACTGATACTCAAATGAAAGCTCGTTCAATTACCTTTCAAACAATGTGCGACACTACGACGTGCCATCTTTGCCGTAGAAGAGCTGAACATTTGAAAGTAGCACGTGCATTGCGAAATTACGTTTTCTACATATCCAAATGTCCGAAGATTTTATACACAACTAGAAAGGACTGGCGCTGTTTAAAATGATTATATCTGTTTCTATATTTCTAATAGCATGTTGATTACATCCTTTTCTTCACTGTTCCTATTTTTTGCTGTATATAATATCAGTACGTCCTGAAATAAACGAATTAACATCGTGTTTTATCGATTACTATCTCTTCCGTTCTCAGACGGACGATTGTTTTGCTTTCAAAATTATTGCTTTAAACGGCGAATTAAGTAAGAATTGTCAGAAGTATAGATAAAATACTGAATAAGAACGAATCACTTTTTAATATCATATAAGGATTAATTTTAAAATTTAGATTATTTTTGCTTGTTGGTTTGGTCCATCAGAGAAAATTCCAATGGTCAGATGACTGAAAACTTTGTTTCCAGTCTAATCACAGCAAGTACGAAGCCAAAAACATTATTTTATGTCTGTTTCAAATGACAGCCGTAAAACACCTGTGTCTTTAATTGCTTTAGTCTCATGATTCCATACATTATCTGTTTCGCTAATCGGTACATGACGTACATCTATTAGTAATAATAACCTTTATTAATACACTGGTTTCAAAAGTAATATTAATCTCTCATAATCCATACTATTTACCCGATAGCTCTTCGTCATAAATAGTAGTACAGGAGTCACTTGGCTGGATTTTAAACTGTACACGACTATCTGTTAACTCAATGCCATCTAGTTATTTTGCGATATTCTATTCACATATATGTACTCATCAACATCACTGACAGACTACTGCTATCTACTGAGATATATTCACTTAATATTTATAAAGTACCATAACCCTTAATTCCAATTTACTATCGAAACATTTGACCCAGGTATCTCAACATCATGTGGAAGACAGATTGTTTAAGTTTTAGGCCTGGTGGAAGTGAACACCTATTATTCCTTTCTGGAGTAGAGTTTGATTTATTGCTTACGATTATAGTTAAACATCAAATGCTTGCAGTACTTTTGATAGATAGCTAGCTATATTGATAGACATAAACAGATAGATATAGAGATTGATAGACAGAGAAACAGACAGATAGATAGGGAGATAGATAGACAGATATATAGCTAGATAGACAGAGAGACAGACAGATAGATAGATAGATACAAAACACAGTATTTTAACTTATTACTACTAATTACTTAATAGTGAAAATCAAGATATTTATAAAAGTAAAGTTGTGCTATTGAGGTGTTTGACCCGTATCAGTTGTTTTATTTATTTATTTGTTCTGTTAATGGCCACCCTTCTTGCCTTCAACTACCTCGAAATGCATTTTAATATATAAACATTATTAATGATGATAAAATAAGAAATACATTTGAAAAAAAAAAAAAAAACACACACACACACAAAAAAAAACATTATTATTATTATTATTATTTCAATGACTGCAACGAAGGCAGATGTGCATCTCTTTAAACTACAAACAACAACAAATAAATAGTAATTCTAATTAATACTTTCTGAAACTACGCCGACTTGTTTTCTGAAAGTTTTGAGCTAAAGTGCTAAAAAAAACAAAATGCATGGTTGCTGTGCACTGACCATAAGGGTGCACTGACTCACAGTATTACTTCAAACTGAAAAGGTTTTATGAAATATGTGATTTGAAAATTCATTTAACAAATTGGTCCCAGCATTCTTTTTTGACTTTATGTCTTTTATATCGTTTTTTTCTTTTTTTTCAAACTATACTTGGCTAATGTTACTCCTTCCTTCCGTTTGCCAAAATATGGTAAAATAAAATAAATAAATAAAAAAATAAATAAATAAAATAAAATAAAATAAAACAAAATAATATAATATAATATAATATAATATAATATAATATAATATAATATAATATAATATAATATAATATAATAGAATAGAAAAAATAAATAAATAAAAAATGAAAAATTTGCTATGGTACTGATTTGCATTCATCTTTTAAACCAATAGAGTCATATATATTTTTTCTCTCTGCAGCTTTCATTTTACTTATTTTCTTGCTTAGCAGATACAATTAAATTAATCAAAAAGTAGGCTGTCATTACCTACTACTGCTATTGTTTCTGAAAAAAGCTATCATTACTGGTTTTATTACTACCTCTAGCTTGAACTGCTGAAACGATAACAACTACTGCTATCTTCACTACAACCACTACCTCTACTGCTAGTACTACTAGTACCACTGCAAGTGTTACTATCATTAGTATTACTTCTTCCATTAATATTAACTACTATGTATGTGTAAACTAATTTACTATTATTGTTTTTATTTGTATTATACTTTTTTAAGTACTATTGCTAATAGTTCTACTAGAAATACTACTACTGTTATAGTTTATATAGTACTAGTACAATACTACTACTAAATTACTAATTCTACATATAATACTTCTACTAATCGTAGTAGTAATATTATTATTACCAATTTAATTTAGTGAAATTGTACTGTTATTTCAACTACAACTACTGCCACTTCTACCACCGCTACTACTATTACTGCTATTACTACTTCTTCTACTGCTACTACTCTACTCTTATCACTAACACAACTGGTATTATTATTATAATACTACTGTTCCTACTATTACTACTACTACTATTATTGCTATGACTACTAGTAACATTTCCTGTACTATTGTTATAGGGGTTTCGTCTACAACTTGTTCTGCCCAAACTATTACTTTTATATTTATTGTATTTTTTCTGTAACAAAGACTGCGGCTGCTGTTGCTACTACTACTAGTGCTAGTAGAGTAATTGCTAATAGTACTATAAGTGTACAAGTATTTATGTTGTTATTTTAGCTATTACTATTACGACTACTACATTTCCTTATTGTATTACTATTACAATAACTGAACCTACCGGCAGTAACACTGAAATTGTATTTACTAAACAATACTCTTAAGAAGAAGAAGCAAAAGAACTATACAAAATTAGTTTAAATTGAACTTACCAGTACTCGAGTGCAGAATGACAATATTTATACAAGAACAAAATAAAATAAACGTGTCTGTCCGCATGACTGAATGATTCTAGTGCAATATCTGAAATATCAATAACAATAATAATAATAACAATAACAACAACAATAATATCAAAGTGAACAGTATTAGTACTAACAGTAACTATGAAATGAACCCAGTCAGAAAAAGGAACTACTTAAAAACTAACTTTTCAAATGTTCTTCGCTAGATACAATCTTTTCTGCAAAACTTTCTTTGAAAGAGAAAGTCATTCTAATTATGTATTTCAATACGATCCACTGTTGTAAAAAGAAAACAGATTATAACGTCTTTTCCGCATTTCCTTTAATTGCGTGAGAGGGTGTAAAATTATAATGTCTCAATAATATTATAATGTATAGTTGTGACGAAGATAAATAATCTCATCTTTTTTATTATTTTATTTATTTATTTGTTTATAAACGTTCAGGTCGAAAAGTTTTTCAATAAATACATTTCTTTTGTATATACTACGCATAGATCATCTTATTAAAATGATACTTATTATACGTATGTAACCTTGAGATTGTTTTTGTCTCTGTTAATGAAATCGGGGACATATAAGTCAACGAAGAAATCATAAATGGTACAAAATATTTAGTAGGAATTATAGTAAGTAAATAAACTGCCCTCAAGTGCCGATAAAACTAAAAAACTGTCCATAATATCCTTTTATCGGAAACCACACGATAACGAAGGTGGTTTTTAAGCTTGGTTCAAAACATAATACAGTGTATACTATTTACATGACACATAATAAAATAGTAGGTCACTCAGTAGAAATCTCCTTATTAAGTATCTTTGTTTTGACAGTTACTTCATAAAGTCCACTCCACATTCAAACAGGTTCTCAGAAAAATATCTTTTCAAAAGTTACTTCTTAAATTGTATCCGACTGAAAATCAATTACTGTTCCATTTACTTTCAAATCGAAACAACTTTTGTAAGGACCATTATTATATTTTTAAGACATATGTTTCCTGCGGGCGTCACCAATGACCCAGAATCCCACTCTCAGCCGTATTGCATTTCACAGTTCTGAATAACCTCTATGTTAACAGTATTCTGTGAATGTAGCTGAATAAGTCACTTATGTCGCTTGCTTCACAATAGCTTTTGTTTTTAGCATGTTAATATTTCACTCATTCACTCGATTATAACAGTATTTTAGCACAAACGGATGGTTAACACATGTGTAGTTTGCAGATCGTTCAACCAGTGGAGATCAAATTAGACGCTGCTGTAACTGATACCTCAGAGGTAACTAAACACCAAGGAAGCCAAACTGAGAGAAAATCGAGTGTCAGAAAACACTGTGGCTTTCAAGGATAAACCGAGCAAACTTTAACATCATTTTAAAGTTTGTTGGGACCACTCTTTATCAGGAAATTAAATCAGTTTCCTTCTTCTTACTTTAATTGTTAAAATACAAAGTAATTCCTGAGTAAATTGGTCATAAATTTTATAATGATCTAAATAATAACATATAAATAACTTTTTTTTATAATTCATTAATGTAAAATAAATGAATAAACTGTATGAAATTAACTACGAAAAACTTGAATATGAAGGTCATATAGTAGTAGTAATAATAAAGTACAGAGGGAAACATTTGAATTGTTACAGTAGTTACACAAGTCATTAGTTTATATGGGTTAAGTATACAGTATTTATCATTTCAAAGAAATTATCACTGACATTTATTACTAAATCATTAATGATGTTGATAATTAAACTTTATAATGATATGGCTCGTATGTTGGTGAAACTTGAAGTTTTCAGATTAAAGGAAAACTAAAACCGGTTTCAGAAGCAGAAAGAGAAATTGTAGCATGATGCAGGTGGGACTCCAGAGTCTTACATGAGAAAACACAGAAAAATGGTCTGTTTACTCCAGATGTCCTCAAAGATGAAAGAGTAAAACATTACACAGGACTTTGTTTCACAGAATTTGTGGCTTTGATTAATGTTGTTTCTCCACATACCTCTGAGATCTCAAAAACAGTTTTAAGAAAATTTGAAAAACTAGTTTTAGTGTAATAGAAACTTAGACTCAGTCTACAACAGGATCTGTGTTATGTATTTAAAATGTGTGCAAGTTGTGTGTCAGACATTTCATGATGTCACACAAATATTGTTTGAGAAGTTGAAATGTTTAGTATTGTGGTTGAACTAAGAACAACATCAGTTAACAATGCTTGTGGAATCTGATATTTTGGAGTCACAGATTCAGTTGTTATTGACTGTGTTGGGATATTTATAGAGAGACATTCTAATTTATTAGTTTGAGCTAAAACCTGCTCAAATTACAAACATCTCAATACTGTTAAATATTTAATTAGTATTAACCCTCAACATGCAATTTCATTTTCATCAAAAGGACGTGACAAAGAATCAGAGAAACATCTAACTGAAAACAGCTGCCTGTTGTTAAACCTCTTACAAGGTGACATTGTTCTTGCAAATATGTTCAATTTATTTATTTATTTATTTTTGAGTGCATATTTGGAAAAAATATAATTTATTTATAAAGAATTAACAGTTTGAAAATTAATTTTTAAAATAATAATAATAATAATCACAATCACAATAATAATAATAATAATAATAATAATAATAATAATAATAATAATAATAATAATTTGTTTCCACTGTGGAGCCTGATTAAGTCTTGCGGTGTTTTAAATATTTGAATCTAATCAGGTTCAGAAACAAAACATAATAATTGTAATAAATAGCAACTTGTTTATTTTTAATTTTTCATTATACAATTCAGGATACAAATAAATGACAAAGATATTTAATGTCTTTGTTTTTTTTTCATGTTTTCTTCTTGAATTCCTTACAGTTCTCATTCAGGATGTTGAAAATTACAATATCCAATGGCAAATCTGTTTTGAGTTCTCATAATACTGCTAGTTGAAAAAATGTACCTGTCTTTTCCATCATTTCAATAGAAAATTGCTCATCAAAAATAATTTTCTCTGTGAAGAAATCAGCTTCAGCAGACACAGTATTCCATATTGGTAAGAAATAATTGGCACTGAACTTGGTAAGAGAGAGACTTGTTTAAACAGAGCTGCTCATCTATCCTTTCATTGCTGTTTGATTGTAACTTTGTGTAAGTTTTTTTAATTCAGTGTCTCTTGCTTACTAACAGATTTCAATGAACACATTCTGACAATAATTAACTGTTCCTTGCTGACAGATGTAAAAGTGTCATCAAACAATTCTGAAAATACTTTGGGACACTTTCTGTCCAGTGTTTCGGGTTGGTAGTTGCTTGCTTATCCTGCAACAACTGAAAAGATGACTGGCTTCTTGCTTGTGTGGCTCAGTGCAGAAATCAGGCCTGATTTGACTGATCTAACTGTTCTTCCTTCATCTTTGCTGAGGTACAGTCAACATCCTGTATAGTGCTATACTCCAACTTTGATACTGCTAATAGAAGGAGCCAGTGTGCCTTTTGTTGTCTATCTCTTACTGTTTCCTATGTTTACTGAAGGTCCATCTACAAATAAATGATAAGAAAACATCAAACTGTCACTCACTTTTTTGTGTATGTACATAACTATGTATCTATCACACATATACACACATGCATGCACTCTGCCTCTCTCTCTCTTACACACATACACACATATACATATGTAAATTATTTTCATAATCTTCAATAAACAGATAGACAGACAGATAGGTGTCTGAATATAGGTATGATTAGAGTGATGAAATTCTTAGAATAAATATATTTCCATGACATATCGAAAATCTGAAACATATACACTGTAAGTGTTACTTCTTAAATACAGTATAGCCGAACTAAAATTATCTGAAAACAGACAAATAGAAACAAATTGAAATTTGTTCTCACATATAAAATTGTATACTTTCATAATTTGTTTTGTTTAATTACCATAAATCAGTCAGTTGTGAAGATTGGAACTCACAGCAGCCAGGTTGTGAGGTCCATCAACTGTTTTACCATCATCTGCAGGTCACCAGCTGTAAAATAACAATGATAATATCAATAACAATAATAATAATAATAAATAATAATAATATATTTAGTGTCCACTAAGAAGATAGGAACCTAAATCCCCAACTTGAAAATCCACTGCTGTATCAACAAAACTAATTCATTGACAGAAGAAATTGTTTTGAAAATAATACCACATAAGTCAGGAAAATAGACCAAAAAACCAACAATAATAATAAATCAGCAAATAAAAACAAAATACAAGCATGCAAAAATAATGAGACAACTACAACTTTTATTAACTTAATAAATGTTTATGAAAATCACCTGCAGCTGTAAATGTCATTAATTTTGAGTTTTTTTGTAAAAGGTGAAGCCTCCAGACTGTCTGTCATTGGTCCATCGAGAACTCTCAAACCTGCTCAGAATAAAACACAAGAAATTAGTTTTAAATAAACTATATTTATCTTTATATTTTCTTTTATTTCTTCTTCTGCTTTCTGTTGTTTTTTTTTTTTGTATAAGTTATGTATTTTTTGCTGAATGTCCTATTGTCATGGACATATTTAAATTATTACATTTCACTAATTTAAATGATTAACTCATACCTGAAATTCCTGCCCTGTAAGCGACACCAACAGAACAGACATTGTTAGCAACAGCAGCAATCTCACCACCACATCGTGTACCATGATGTTTTGTGGCTGCAACAAAATAATCAGAATAGTTTTAATTTTACTGTTCAAGTCTTTACTTTTATTGAAAACCATAATATCTATATTCAGTAATAGATTTTAGATTTAAATTTAGGATCATATTTTATTATTTTCTGAGATGTTTTACTGCCCCAGAAAACAACTGATAATAGCAGAAATGAGGACCTGGATGATGGTACATACAAATATAATGACAATATAAAGTTAAATACATAGAGATCGAGAGAGAGAGAGAGAGAGAGAGAGAGAGAGAGAGAGAGAGAGAGAGAGAGAGAGAGAGAGAGAGAGAGAGAGAGAGAGAGAGAGAGAGAGAGAGAGAGAGAGAGAGAGAGATAGAGGTAAAACAGATACAGACAATCACCTCAGATACAGGCTCACATCTATCATAATTTATTTTGTGGTTCTCTATCAGTCAGAGTAGAATCTCATTTAAATGTGTGGTTTTTTTTTGTTTGTTTTTGTTTTTTTATTAATATTATTTTACAGACTTGTTCAAATTTAACATTTTAACAGAATTGCGAAATCTGTAACTGGTCAGTTTCTAATTAAAACAATCATACAACGACTAAAAAGAAGATTCAGTATGGTGAAGAAAACGGTGACGATGATGTTGATAATGTTGTTGCTGATGATATTGATGATGATACACTTTTCGTTTTAAGATACATTTAATATTAACATTTTGCACTGCATTTTTTCATTTATAAGTTTATGTTTAAAAGTTCAATGCTTATCCCTAATTAAACTTACACCGCACATTCTTTAAAACAGGTTCTTGTCTATACTTACTCTGAATATTTCTAGTAATACATTTCTTACTTATTTACTGTTCGTATTTTTTAATAATAATAATAATAATAATAATAATAATAATAATAATAATAATAATAATAATAATAATAATAATAATATATTAAAGCTACACCCCATACTTCTAATAATGCGTTGCCGTTTGTGTTTTTGTTGTTGTTTTGTTT
The DNA here is from genome assembly GCA_012295275.1 of Chrysomallon squamiferum. Taxonomy (NCBI): domain Eukaryota; kingdom Metazoa; phylum Mollusca; class Gastropoda; order Neomphalida; family Peltospiridae; genus Chrysomallon; species Chrysomallon squamiferum. The sequence goes on from CM022676.1 coordinate 17,092,298, forward strand.
TTATTTCCTCGAACTTGCTATTCTAATAATAGTGCATATCTCTGAAAATAGGTTATTTTTTTTTTACATTTCATTGTATATTTCTAATAATATTTTTTTAAATTAATTTAATACTGCATATTTCTAATAATATATTTTAGTGACCTGTATATGTCCACAAATAGATTTATGTTTAAAGTTTCTCTCTATATTTCTAAGAATATGCTTTTGTATAATGTTATGGTATATATTTGTAATAACATATTTCTCTTTAAATTTACATTGCATATTTCTAATAATACGCTTTCTTTTAAAATGACCCTGTATATTTACGAATAATACGTTTTTGTTTAAATTGATCCTGTACATTTTATAACTATATATTTACTAAAAGTTATCCAGTATATTTTGTAATAATGCATTTTTATTCTAATAATTTCCTAACGATGCTATTTTTTATTTAAAGTTCTCCTGTATATTTTCCTAAATAATAGTTTTTTTGGTATAAAGATTCACTGTTTATCTCTAACAATACGTTTTTTGTTTAAAGTGTCACGGTATTTTTAAAAATAAATCGATTTTGTTCTTACACTGGCATGTATATTTTCTAACAATTCCTGTTTCGTTTAAAGTTATCACATGTATTGTCTAATAATACGTTTTTGTTTAAAGTAACCCTGTATATATTCCTAATATTATATTTTTGTTCAAAGTTTCAGTGTATATTTCTAATAATACGTTTTTGTTTAAACTTATCCTCTATGTTTTCTAATAATACGTCTTTTGTTTAAACTTATTACGTACAATTCTAAGAACACGTTTTGTTTACAGTTATCCTGTTTATTTAACTAATATTTTGTTTAAAGTTGTCTTGTAAATGTTCCAATAATACGTGTTTTGTTTAAATTGATCCAGTATATTTTCCAATAATACGTTTTCGTTTATAATTTCACTCTGTATTTCTACTAATACATTTTGTTTATAGTTACCCCGTACAATTCTAGTAACACCTTTTTGTTTAAAGTTACACTGTACATTTCTATTAAAACGTATTTGTTTAATTACCCTGATAAGACATTTTTGTTTAAGTTTCTCTGTATATTTCTAATAATATGTTTTTGTTTAAAATGTTACTATATATTTCTAACAATACATTTCTCTTTAAAGTTACACTGCATATTTCCAATTATACGTCTTTTGTTGACAGTTATCTTGTATATTTTCCAGTAATACGTTTTTGTTTAATGTTACCCTATATATTTTTTGGTAATACGTATTTTGTTTAACACTATCCAGTATATTTTCCTAATAATATGTTTCTGTTTACTTTCACTGCATATTTCTAATAAAACGTTGTTGTGTAAATTACCCTGTATATTTTCTAATTATACGTTTTTCTTTTAAGTTATGTATATTTTCTAATAATACATTTTTGTTTAAAGCTTCACTATATATTTCTAATAAATCATTTTTGTTTAGTATTACCATGTATATTTTCTAATAAAACACATTTTGTTTAACGTTATCCAGTATATATTCCTAATCGAACCTTTTGGTTTAATCTTTTACTCTATATTTCTAATAATATGTTTCTGTTTAAAGTTATTCTATGTTTTACTAATAATACTGCTATTTGTTTAAAGAAATCCTTTATATTTTCTAATTACCTGGTTTTGATTAAAATTACGTGTATGTCTGCCAATAATAAGTTTTTGTTTAAAGTTTCACTACATATTTCTAATAAATCTGTTTTGTTTAACTTTACCCTGTATATTTTCGAGCAGATCGTATTTTATTATTATTATTATTATTATTATTATTATTATTATTGTTGTTGTTGTTGTTATTATTATTATTATTATTATATCTAGTCAAACTGAATATTTCTATTAATACATTTTTATTTAAAGTTACCCTGTATATTTTCCAATAATACGTTTCCGTTTCAAGTTTCACTGCATATTTCTAGTAAATCTATTTTGTTTATCGTTACCCTGTATATTTTCAGGCAATTCGAATTTCTTTTTTTATTTATTATCATTATTATTATTTTTTTTTAAGTTGTTAAGTATATTTTCTAGTAAGATGTTTTTGTTTAAAGTTTCGCTGTATTTTTCTAATAAAACGTTTTTCGCTCAACATTACACTGTATATTTTCTAATAGTATATTTTTGATTAAAGTTGACCTGTATATTTTATAATAATACGTTTCTGTCTAAATATATCGTGCATATTTCTTAATAATACGTTTTTTGTTCAAAGTCATCCTGTATATTTTCTAATTATACGTTTTTGCTTCAAGTTATCAAGTATATTTTCTAATAATACATTTTTCTTTCAAGCTTCACTATACATTTCTAATAAATCATTCTTTTTTAATATCACCCTGTATATTTTCTAATAATACGCATTTTGTTCTACGTTATCCAGTATGTATTCCTAATAACCCTTTTTTGTTTAAAGTTTTACTCTATCTTTCTAATAATACGTTTCTGTTTAAAGTTATCCTATATATTACTAATAATACATATTTGTTTAAAGAAATCCTTTATATTTTCTAATTATCTGTTTTTGATTCCAGTTACCTGTGTATTTTCCAATAATGCGCTTTTGTTTAAAGTTTCACTGTATATTCCTAATACATGTTTATTTTTTTGTTTAACGTTACCCTGTATATTTTCAACCAATTTGTCTTTTTTATTATTATTGTTTGTTTCAAAATTTCTCCAGTATGTTTTCTAAATAATACATTTTTGTTTAAAGTTTCACTATATATTTCTAATAACAACGTTTTTCTTTAACATTACACTGCATATTTTCTAATAATACGTTTAGATTAAAGATATCCTGTATATTTTCTTACACTACGTTTTTCTTTAAAGTTACCCTGTACATTTTCTAATCAGCTTTAACAGGAAAACATAATAATAATAATAATTAATAGCAACTTGTTTTTTTAAATTTTTCATAATTAAATTTGGGATACAAAAACATTACAAACACATTTAATTTACTGTCTTTGTTTTTTCTTTTTCATGTTTTCTTCTTGAATTCCTTTCAGTTCACATTCAGTATGCGGAAAGGAACAATATCCAGCGCTAAATGTGTTTTGAGTTCTGGTAAAACAATTCTCCACATTTATCCATCATTTCAATGCAAAACTGCTCATCAGTAAATATTTATCTTTGTGTCAAGAATTTACCTTCAGTAGGCACAGTATTCCACATTGGTAAGAAATAACTGGTACTGAACTTTGTAAGAGAGATACCTTTTTAAACAGACTTGCTCATCTATCATTTCATTGTTGTTTGATTATAACTTTGTGTAAGTTTTGTAATTCAGTGCTTCTTCCTTACTAACAGATTTCAATGAACACATTCTGACAATAATTAACTTTTCCTTACTGACAGATGTTAAAGTGTCATCAAAGAATTCTGAAAGTACTTTGGGATACTTTTTGTCCAGAGTTTTAGGTTGATAGTTGCTTGCTTATCCTGCAACAACTGAAACGTTGACTGGTTTTGTCCTTGTGTGGCTCAATGCAGAAAGCAGCTTGGACAGGTTGTAAAGTTTTCTCTGCTTCAGGCCTGAGTTGATATACAAGTACTGATCTAACTGTTCTTCCTTCATCTTTGCTGAGTTAAGTCAACATCGTGCATAGTCTTATAGTACAACTTCATACTGCTAATAGAAAGATCCAGTGTGACTTTTCTTGTTTATTTCTTGCTGTTTCCTATATTTACTGAAGGGTCGTCTATAATTAAATTATAAGAAAACATGAAACTCTCACTCACTTTTTTGTGTATGTACATAACTATATATCCATCACACATATACACATGAATGCACTCTGTCTTGCACACACACAAACATACTTACATATGTAAATTATATTCATAATCTTCAATAACCAGATAGACAGATAGGTATCTCAAAATAGGCACGATTAGAGTGGTGAAATTCTTAGAATAAATATATTTTCATGACATATCAAAAATCTGAAACATATACCCTGTAAGTGTTACTTCTTAAAAAAACAGTACAGCTGAACTAAAATAATCTGAGAAGAGACAAAAAGAAAAAAAAATTAAAATGTGTTCTCACATATAGCATTCTATACTTTCATAATTTGTTTTCTTTAATTACAATAAACCAGTCAGTTGTGAAGATTTGAACTCACAGTAGCCAGGATGTGAGGTCCATCAACTGTTTTACCATCATCTCCAGGTCACTAGCTGTAAAATAGCAATGATAATAAATATAGTAATAATAATAATAATAACAATAATAATTATAATAACAATAATAATAATAATAATAATAATAATAATAATAATAATAATAATAAAAAATAATAATAATAATAATAATAATAATAATAATAATAATAAACGATACACTAAACTCTTCACATACCGGACCAATTATCCGGCGTCGTGAAATCCCGAAAGACCAGAAAACCGGAACTTTTCCCGACGTAACTTTCATAGTTTCATTTTTCTCACCATACCGGAACTACTCCTTCAAGCCGCATGGTGTTCATTCACTCGCCGCGTTGTTTACGTGTCGAGTCACCACAGTTGTGTATCGTCAATTTTCTTTATTTTATTATTTTTTCTTTTTTAAATTATAAAATGTTTATGCCTAAATACTTACGAAATTAGATGCCTTGGCACGAGAAAACCGGAAAATCTAGAAATTCGGAACGCCTCAGGCCCCAAGGAGTCCCGATAATTGGTCCGGTACCTGTATTTAGGTGATAGTATTAGAACTACTGCTACTACTACTACTACTATAATAATAATTATTATTATAATGACGATAGCATTATGAGTATTTTTATTTATTTATTATTAATGTTGTTCGTGTTGTTATCATAAAATATTCTTCGATATTTACCATAAACCAGTGTGTTATGTAGAAAGAAAAAAAAATCTTTAAAGAGAATTCACACAAAAATATAGAGTCTTGACCAAATAGTTTACAAGTTCAATATGTCTGATCTGATTTAAGCAAAGTAATAATAGTACGGCATATATTATATTTCAATAAATACAAAATACCTTCAAGTTTCAAAATGTCCGTCTTCGTAAGAAAGTACGTCCTTGCTTGGTGACTGTTTTCCTGGAACTGACAACGTCCTGTTTGACAGGTCACTGAAATATGTTTTGTGTATTGCTGTTTACAATGTCGTCTGCTCATAAACACGTGACTGAAATCAGATGTGGAGGTCACGTCACCTTTAGCGGTAAATGTGCACTTTTCCACAACTTGTCACCGAACTCTATAGCAAAAATATTCTGCATTTTTTGTTTTCTTATTTATTTCATGAAAACTCTTTACTAATAGCTAGCATTAAGATATTTTAAATCGAAAATTGCGGTTTAGAGATATTATTATTTTTTTTTTATTATTTCAAAATGCAATGCATGAAAGCCACTAGCAAAACAGATAAAGCAATTTTGCTTTACTGATCCCAAAACCAATATCAGCGAAACTAGAATATCAACATTTTCTCAAAAGAGAGGCAATGTCTTCGTTCGAATTTATATATTAAATCCACGATATGTTTAATGCATTACAACATAACTTAATATTTTGTGCTCGTAAACCACCATTTTCATAATCATCAAACATTCTTCTTCTTTCTTTTTTTCTGATTATTTCTGAAATTATTAAAGAAATGGGTTTCTAATATTTTAAAGAAATAATTTGTTGGATTTGGCAGTGATGAAGACATATAAACAACTTTCGATAAAATTAAACTTTCGATTATAGTAATTTTTCATAAAGGTAAGAAACAACGACTGAAGCAACCTTTGAACCTTATTGAAATTTTGCATTAAAGTTTAGCTGTTGTATCTGATCCGTGGAAAACCGTACCGCAAGTGTTGTAAATTGTGTAGCACATTTTAATGTATGTTTCTAACATATTTTGTCTGTGATCATTTTGGTATTTCACTAATTTTATTACATCTGTTATATCTTTATCAAATTTAAGAACATATATGTCTGTAAAATAGTTTAATGTCTCTACATATGCTCATGGAGTTTTATTTCACGAACCTAAGTGCAATGTTCAAACCAAGATTCCAAGAATCTCAAAACATAAAATGAAAACACAGTGATCCCCTTGTCTACAGCCTCTGTACATTTGACGCGATTAGTAATCTTACCATTTATGGTTAAACACGATTCATGTTTATGCTCCAAAGTTTTCGTTTCTTTCTTTACTTTTTTTCTAATTCCACGATATTATATAACTTTCGTTTTAGTTTTTAATCAAAATCCACAATAAATTAAGAATAAATCCGAAACATCAAAGGGAAATAACTTAAGCTTTGTATTCATGGAAGTGGTAAAGGAATTATCTCTCACTGTATCAGTAAACACTTTTCTTGTCTGCTCTATGAAAATAGTTAAACACGATGTATTTGTTACTCACCATTTACTATGAACAGTCATAATTAAACAACATAATTAAACAACAACAACGACAACAACATAATAATAATAATAATAATCCTGATTTATTAAAAAAATACTCTGTAAGGCCGAGTTCTATAATAATAAACTGATGGAGTAGAATAAACTATATGTAGTATACACCAATATGCAATACTGCTCTTGCACTTTATACTTATAAAAGGTTGGTTTAGAAAAAAAAATAATAACAAACTAAGATGGATACTGTTAAAAACAAGGCGGAGATCTCGATACTCCACTTTTAAATGTAGCCTCGTAATTGCATGCACGTTTCTTTGTTCGTATGTCTATGCTTGTGTTTTTATATGTATAATTTAGCACTGACTATTCTTATGTACGTCTAATTAGCCTGTAGACAATATTCAGGGAGGCGCTAGTACAGGCTAGACCAACCTCCTCAGATGCCGCTGTCGAGACTCGAACGTATGGCTTTCCGAAGGGAGACAACCCTATCGTTAAGCCATCAAGCCAAGCTTGAAAAGGTTGCTCAGTAACCGAGGGTAATCATCGCATCACACGAAGGACATTGTTTTTTGCTTGTCGAAATTTTCGTGTGCATCTGATTTTGTTCTCAAAACCTGCCAATGGCAAGTATGTGTCGTCTGCTAATTTGTGTGTACGAGTGTGTTTGTGTGTGAGTGGGTTTTATTTATGTATGTATTTATGCATGAATATATATTTATGTATGTATGTCTGTATGTCTGTCTGTCTGTCTGTATGTATGGATGTATGTATGTATTTATGTATGTATGTATGCATGTATGTATGTATTTATGTATGTATGTATGCATGTATGTATGCATGCGTCTCTGTCTACGTATATTTGTCAGTGTGCTCGAGGATTTATTCATTGAAAAGTCAGAAGTATCTCAGATCTAAATAATAAGTTTCCGCATGACATTTACACAATTAATATTTCTTCTATTTTGTTTCAGTTTTGAAGCATTTTTCTTTAAATTTTGAATCGTCAGGTGTTCTTGAAGAAATCTAGACTATAAAGAGAAGAACTCTTTGTCCATATAATTTGTGTTTTTCATTTAAATATAAATCAAAACCGGGATAACAGATCTAGAAGCGATATGGTTGTAATAGCAGTAGTCATAGTGGTAGTACTAGTACGATAGGTAATAGTAGTAGTAGCAGTAGCTGCAGCACTAGTAACAGTGGTAGTAGTACTGGAAAGACTAGGGCTAGTAATAACAGTAATAGTAGTAGTAGTAGTAGATGTAGTAGTTGTGGTATTACTAGTAATAGTAGTGATGGTAGTATTAGGAGTAGTTCCAGTTGTAGTAGAAGTAGTAATAGTAGTAATAACAGTGGTAGTAGGAGTAGTAGTAGTCCATGCATTAAATTGAACGGCTTACCTCAAGATGTGAGTAAAATCCCAGTTTTGGCTACTAAAGATTTCATCAGTCGACTGAAGCTGTTTTTGGTATCTGCACATCCAAAGAATGCACCTGTTGTATTTGAAATTGGACCGAGGAAAACCCTGCTGGTAAAGTCATCAGCCTGAAGAAAAGTTAAACGACTGTCCATCAAACAATCGTCATATGCACATCGTATGCAATAAGACCGGTAACGAAGCATCTGTCGGAAACGACCAGCAGTATCGTGGTGTGAAGAAGTTTGTTGAGAAAGTTGGTCTCAGCGTTACCTCTGCCAAAGTTTGTTCGATTCCTCGTCTCCTTTGTTATCTACAACGAAACGATCAGTACACCGTTATAGGATCTTACGATTTAGCTCTTCCGGTTGAATATCGTGCAGCTTTGTCTAAAGCACCTGTGATGACGCTAGAACAAACTCTACGAAATATACTGCCACCAGAAGAACGACCGATAGATTCAGAAGAAAAAGACGAATGGAGTAAATTGAGGAAGAACGTTCAGTCTGATCGACTAAAACCTGAGACAACTGCATCGGATATTCTTGCCCAGTACATCACGTTGAAAGTAGAGCATGAAGCGATTCAACAACAACACCGAGAAAAAAAACCAGAACCTTTGTCAGAGGATGAAATTATTGTAGACTCACCAAGGAAAATCCTTTGGACGAAAATCGACAGCTCGATATGCACAAAAAGTGATCAACGCTATCACCAGAGAAGAGAAGACAAAAGTCGTGTAAGCTGCCGAACGAGAGGAAGCTAAAACATTAAAAGTAAGTTCTGAAGGCACGAAAATGACAGAAATAGCTAGTAGATTATTAGTTGTTAGTGTGGTAAAACCAGAGAACAATTAATTACTTGGGTTAGAAATTACAAACAAGAAGCAAATGGAATTTGTACAATACCTGGAGAAAATCAACCATTGGTGGATTCACTTTTATCATGAGTGAGATTTCATTTTAGAGAGTTTTGAAGTCACAACTTCAAAATTGTGAATTCTAAAGTAGATCCGAAAGTGTCCATTATTGACTATTTGAGAACATAGGAACCTCCAAATGATTTAGATTTGGCTGAACCTGAAGAAAGCATGATGGATTTTTTATATTGGTGTTGTCATGCTCAAATTGTTGCACGAAAAATAGTATCCATTCTTCGAAAACGTGATACTGACCGTTACTGTGTCTGCTTGATTGGAGAATCCACAACAGGTAAATCGTATTGGATGATTGAACCATTCACGATTTTACAATCATCTGTAGTTGGACGTGCACGTAAAGACGCTGATTTGGTTTCGAGTCCAAATATTTCCAGTACTACTATTATTACTAACTCTACTACTGTTGACATTTACCTAACTTACCTTGATATCCACCTGAACTTACCTTAATTACCGACATCATCTGAAATGAGAAATCAAATGCAAACTGTCAGAGCATACGAGGATTCGAACCCCAAGCAGCGAGCGTACCGAGCGTGAACGCTAATCACGACACCATGAGATCTCGGACGAGAAGCATGTGAAAATAACTTCTAGTCAATCCTGCGATCGATGTTGTGCAGTCGATTTTGGGTTATCTCCAAAGATGGCGATTATCTGCAGAAGCCGTCATTTTCATTTTATTTGATCTCACTATTTTAAATATAAATCAACACACTCGTTAATATTTAGCATAAAAAATAAAATATTTAATAAAATAAACATTTATATAAAATTAAAAAAATTGCATTAATAGTTTCTTAAAAAAAAATGATGTCATTATTCCCGGACGTTATATAACTCTTATAGTATTGCAGGATATTATGCAAATTCAGAAAATGGCGGCTTCTACAAATAATCGCCATGTTGGGAGGTAACTCCAAATCGATTGCACAACATCGATCGCAGGACTGACTAGAAGTTATTTTCGTATGGTGGTCGTCCGAGATCGGATGGTGTCGTGGTTAGAGTTCACGCTCGCTACGCTCGCTGCTTGGAGTTCAAATCCTTGCTCCGCTCGGATAATTTACCTATCCTTTCTCGTTTCAGGTGATGTCGGTCATCAGGTAATTAAGGTAAATAAAGGGGAACACAAAGACAAGTTAGATAAACGTAATAATAGTAGTACTGGAAATAGAAGGGCTAGTACTAGTAGTACTGCTGGAAATAGAAGGGCTAATAATAGTAGTAGTAGTACTGGAAATAGTAATAGTAGTGCTGGAAATAGTTCGGCTAATAATAGTAGTGCTGGAAATACAAGGGCTATTAATAATAATAGTAGTAGTACTGGAAATAAAAGAGTTAGTAAAAATAGTAGTAGTACCGGAAATAGAAGGGCTAATAATAGTAGTAGTATTACTGGAAATAGTAATAGTAGTGCTGGAAATAGTTCGGCTAGTAATAGTAGTACTGGAAATAGTAGGGCCAATAATAATACTAGTTCTGGAAATAGAACGGCTAGTAATAATAGTAGTAGTACTAGAAATAGAAGTGCTAATAATAGTAGTAGTGCTGGAAATAAAAGGATTAGTAATAATAGTAGTACTGGAAATAGTTCGGCTAATAATAGTAGTGCTGGAAATAGAAGGGCTAATAATAGTAGTAGTGCTGGAAATAGTAATAGTAGTACCGGAAATAGTTCGTCTAATAATAGTAGTACTGGAAATATTAGGGCTAATAATAGTAGTAGTGCTGGAAATAGAAGGGCTAAATTATAACAGTAGTAGTCCTGGAAATAGTTCGGCTAATAATAATAAAAATAGTAATAGTAGTTCTGGAAATAGAAGGGTTAGTAAAATAGTAGTAGTGCTGGAAATAGAAGGGCTAGTAATAATAGTAGTTCTACTGGAAATAGTAATAGTAGTGCTGGAAATAATAATAATAATAGTAGTAGTGCTGGAAATAGTAGGGCTAATAATAATAATAGTAGTACTGGAAATAGTAATAGTAGTTCTACTAGAAATAGTAATAGTAGTGCTGGAAATAATAATAATAATAGTAGTAGTGCTGGAAATAATAGGGCTAATAATAGTAGTACTGGAAATAGTATGGCTAGTAATAATAGTAGTGCTGGAAATAGAAAGGTTAGTAATAATAGTAGTGCTGGAAATGATAGGGCAATTTATAGTAGTACTAGTACTGGAAATATTTCGGCTAATAATAGTAGTGCTGAAATATGGCTAGCAATAATAGCAAGTAAAGCCTGAAATAGAAGGCTTGGTAATAATAG